>JAXCGZ010015505.1:15000-72164 GCA_037179515.1 Halocaridina rubra | reverse complement strand
GACAGGTCATCACACTCCATCTCTGTTTCTCTTTACAGCCTGATAAAGGCCGTTCATTTTATAATTTTTGGCCTGTCCTGGTGTCAAAATCATCTTTAATTATTATTATTATTATTATTATTATTTATTTTTTTTTTTTAAGGCTGATCCTACTTCAGGATTTTCCTGGTTTGCGCCGGGTCCCGGAACCGAACCACCGCAATAAGGGAGGCAACACTGTATATATATATATATATATATATATATATATATATATATATATATATATATATATATATATAATATATATATATATATATATATATATATATATATATATATATATATATATATATATATATATATATATATATATATATATATATATATATATATATATATATATATATATTAATAATACTGAACTGTTAACATACAGTCTAAAATGGAAGGAAAATCCCATTAAATAAAACAACGAAAATATATATATATATAAAGTACTTATTAATTTCGTGACCTAAGCTGGTCACCTTCTCAAAGTACTTTGTACTTTGAGAAGGTGACCAGCTTAGGTCACGAAATTAATAAGTACTTTATATATATATATTTTCGTTGTTTTATTTAATGGGCTTTTCCTTCCATATATATATATATATATATATATATATATATATATATATATATATATATATATATATATATATATATATATATATATATATATATATATATATATATATATATATATATATATATATATATATACAGTGACCCCTCACTATATCGTGGTTCACCTATCACGAATTAAGTGCATTGCGATGGTTTTTTTTTGGCTTTTTTTTTTCTGGGTTATGCGAGAATATTAATATATTAAAAAATTTAAATTTTCAGTATTTTCATTATTTTAGAGAAAAAAAATTTCATTATTTTATTGATTAAAAAATTTATTTCCCAGCCTAAGAATAATAAAACAGTAAGAAATAGTAAAAAAAACATAAATTTCAACATGTAACTCTGCACCATAGAAAGTACGATACCGGTATCGACGTTTTGGAAAACACAAAGGGTCGCACCTACGTGAGCTAGCATATATTAAAATTTCCCGTAGTTTCATTATTTTATTGATAAAAACCTAAGAATAAAAAAACAGTAAAAAATAGTAAAAAACACAAACTCTCACAGTATTGTACCATGTAAATTACAATACCGGTATCAGCGTTTCGGAAAATTAAAAGGATCGCACCTACGTGAGCTAGTACATATTGAAATTTTCATTATTTCATTAATAAAAAAAGTATTTCCTAGCCTAAGAGTAATAAAACAGTAAAAAATAGTAAAAAACATAGATTTAAACATATAACTCACAGTATTGCACCATGTGCAATACTGTACGATAGCGTACACTGTATTGGCGTTTCGGAAAACGCAAAGGCTCGCACGTACGTGAGATAGTTCATGGAATGCTATTGGCTGAAAGGGTGGGAGACGACGAATCACATAATTGTTTTTCTGTAGGTTCTGTATCATGGGGTCTGATTGGCTTTTTGATTGAAACTTCGTTTTCTCACCATCTTCCATTGTCTCGCCTCACCCGTTCAGTCTAACTCACATGTGCGCCGTTCACATTGTGCTTCTTAATACGTTGTGCTTGTCATTTTTTATTACTCATGATTTTCAACCTTTGCAATGCATCCCGAGCAACTTCATCTTCTAAGGCGTCTGGTAGTGAGCCTAAGCGGCAAAGGAAGATGTTGACCATAACAGATAAGGTAAAACTGTCAGATATGCTGAAAGAAAGATGAGGATATTGTCCGACATTCTGGCCTCAATGAATCTACCGTTCGCTACATCAAAAAGGAGAAGGCAAATATCAGGAAAACAGTGACCATTTCACTTAGTAAAACAGCGAAGAGGGTCTTTAAACCCCGCAATGAGATAATAGTGTGGATGGAATCTGCTTTGGCCCTGTGGAATGCTGATTATAGAGAGAAGAACATCAGCATAGACACCAATATCATACAAACAAAGGCGAAGAAGCTGTACGATACATTCGCTGCAAATGAACCCGACGACGACAGTGATGACTGTGAGGAGGAGGAGAGAGAAAAAGATATCGACGGCTCATAATCAGGACTCTCCAGCGGTTCTCCACTGAGGAAACAATAGTTTGTGGCAAGCAAGGGATGGTTTGCCAAATTTCAAAAACGCTATGGCCTAAACAGCGTATCGGTGCATGACGAAGATGCCTCTGCAGATACAGCTGCAGCTGAAGATTATGTGAACAAAGATTTTAAGAAAACTATCGCCTAAGGGGAATATGCTCCTGAGTAAGTGTTTAACATGGATGAGACTGGGTTATTTAGGAAGAGAATGCCGTCTCGCACTTTTCTCTTCAAGGAAGAAGCAAAAGCCCTGGGATATAAAGCGCACAAAGACCCCATTACACTCATCATGTGCGGGAATCCTGCGAGCTTCATGTTAAAGCCAGGGCTTATCTACAAGTCAAAGGAAAATAGGGCTTTGAAGAATAAGAATAAGGATCTGTTGCCAGTGTATTGGATGCATAACCCTAAGGCCTGGATCACGAAAAGCCTCACATCGGACTGGTTTCACCAATGCTTTATCCCTCAAGATAAAATTTATCTTGCGGAAAAAGGCCTTGAACTTAAAGTCCTTCTTTAGATGGATAAAGCTGGTGGACACGCAACTAATCTCGATTATGACGGTGTTCAAGTAGGGTTCCTGCCACCGAATACAACATTCCTGATTCAGCCTGCGAATCAAGGCGTTATTCGAGCATTCAAGGCCCTCTACACACGAAATGCCCTGGCAAACCTGGTTGAATCCATGGATGTCGACAAAGAATTCTCAATGGAGACTTACTGGCTTAATTACACGATTGCTGCATACCTTCAAAATATTCAGAATGCAATCAAAGAGATGAGGTTGGCAACAATCAATGCCAGGTAGAAAAATTGTGGCCCGAAGTCATCTACGACTACAAGGGATTCACTCCTGATGAAGTGCATAACTCGGCAGTTGCGAAAGCTGTGAAGTTGGCTGCATTGCTAGGAGGAGAAGACTTTAAAGATATGACTCACGAAGATGTGAATGAACTGATCGACTGCCACTTGCAGCCTTTTACTGATGAAGACTTGGAGGAAATGACAAAATCAGCGAGCAAAGAAGAGAAAGAACAACAACCAGAAAAAACGCACAAAGAAATCGAACAACCTGGCTTTACACTCGAATGTCTGGCAGCCATGTATAAACACGTGAAAGCAGTCCAACAACTCTCGCAAGAACATGAAAATAATATGGCTCGTTCGGTGATATTCTGCAATCTTCTCGACGATGCAATGATTCCTTACAAGATCATCTTCAAACAAACCAGGAAACAGCGACAGCAACTCCCCAATACCATGTTCTTCTCTCGCAAAAAGCAGCCGTATAGCTGTCACTGGCTGCGGAATAAGTTCCTATGGAGTCAATACACGTCATCACCACCTCATTCACAGTAACTTTACCTATAACGTTCATATAAACTTACGCTTGCACGCTGCTATTTAAAAAGTAAAAGGTGGTTTTTTAACATTGCAAGCAGAGTTTATACAGTAAAGGTAAAAATGACTGTAAAGTACCTATATATATGAGTATGCACACGTCATCATCACCTCATTCACGGTAAGTTTACCTATCACTTTCATATAAATTTAAGCTTGCATGCTGTTATTTATAAAGTAAAGGGTGGCTTTTTAACAGTGCAGGGAGGGTTTATACAGTAAAGGTAAAAATAAATGTAAAATACCTAAGTACCTAGGGTGATCCTACTTCACGGAAATTCAAGTATTGTGGCCGGTCCTGGCACCGAACCCCCGCGATAAACGACAGGTTACTATATATATATATATATATATATATATATATATATATATATATATATATATATATATATATATATATATATATATATATATATATATATATATATATATATATATATATATATATTATATATATATATATATATAGTGATCCCCCGCTGGATAGCTTTTCTCGGTTCGGGTTTTCACTGTACCATGGTTTTTTTTTTGGCAAATTATTATTTTATTTTTTGGGTATACACAAAAATATTAAAGTATTGAAAAGAAAAAATTTTTCAGTATTTTCATTTTCTTATTGAAAAAAAAAAAAAATTTCATTATTTAATTGATAAAAAATTTTTTATTTAACAGCCTACGAATAATAAAACAGTAAAAAACATAAATTTAGATATATAACTCACAGTACAGGGAATTGCATCATGTCAAATAGTGTCCGATAGCGTACAATGTATTGGGGTCGCACCTAAGTGAGCTACCATATACTGTATATTAAAGTTTCCAGTAGTTTCATGATTTTATTGATAAAAAAACGTATTTCTTAGCCTAAGAATAATAAAACAGTAAAAAATAGTAAAAAACATAAATACTAACAGTATTGCACCACGTAAAATACGATACTGGTATCAACGTTTCGGAAAACGCAAAGGCTCTCACCTACGTGACCTAGTGAATATTAAAATTTTCATTATTTTATTGAAGAAACAAGTATTTCCTAGCCTAAGAATAAAACAGTAAAAAATTGTAATAAACATAAATACAGTACTAACAGTATTGCAACATGTAAAATACGATACCAGTATCACGTTTCGGAAAACGCAAAGGCTCTCACCTACGTGACCTAGTGAATATTAAAATTTTCATTATTTTATTGATAAAACAAGTATTTCCTAGCCTAAGAATAATAAAACAGTAAAAAATAATAAAAAACATAAATACTAACAGTATTGCACCATGTAAAATACGATACCGCTATCAGCGCTTAGGAAAACGAAAAGGCTCTCACCTACGTGAGATAGTTCATGGAATGCTATTGGCTGAAAGGTCAAGAGACGACGAATCACAGAATTATTTTTCAATATGTTCTGTACCATGGGGTCTCATTGGCTTTTTCATTGCAGTTTGCTTTTCCCTCCATATTCCAATGTCCCGCCTCACTCATTAAGTCTAACTCACGTGTGCGCCGTTCACATTGTGCTTATTAATACGATTTGCTTGTGATTGTGTTTTCACGCATAATTTAACCTTTGCAATGCCTCCCAAACGTCCTTCACCTTCTAAGGCTTCTGGTGGTCAGCCTAAGCGGCAAAGGAAACTGTTAACCATAGTAGATAAAGTGAAACTCTTAGATATGTTGAAAGAAGGAAAAAGGTTCACAGATGTCGGCCGCTATTTTAGCCGAAGCAAAGATCAGGAAAACAGAAAGCATATCTTTTGATAAATCAGCGAAGCGGGTCGTAACATCCCGCAATAAGGTAATAGTACGGATGGAAACTGCTTTGGCGCTGTGGATTGCTGATTCCAGAAAGGGAAACATCAGCTTAGACACCAATATCATACAAACAAAGGCGAAGAAGCGGTACGATACATTTGCTACAAACGAACCCGTTGACGACAGTGGCGACCTTGGAGAGGATGAAGGGAGAGAAGAAGATATCGACGACCCAAAACCAAGACCCTTCAGCTATTCTCCACCGAGGATACAACCGTTCATTGCTAGCAAGGGATGGTTCTTCAAATTTCAAAAATAAAATAACCTATAAAACGTTTCAGAGCATGGCGAAGCTGCCTCTGCAGATACAGCTGCCGCAGAAAATTACGTCAAGAACGACTTCAAGAAAATTATCGCCGAAGGGGAATATGTTCCTGAGCAAGTCTTCAAAATGGATGAGACTGGCTTATTAAGGAAGAGAATGCCATCTCGCACTTTTCTCTTCAAGGAAGAAGCTAAAGCCCTGGGATTTAAAGCGCACAAAGATCGCGTTACCCTCATCATGTGCGGGAATGCTGCAGGCTTCATGTTAAACCCCGGGCTTATCTACAAGTCAAAGAACCCTAGGGCTTTGAAGAACAAGAATAAGAATCTGCTGAAAGTGTATTGGATGCATAACCCTAAGGCCTGGATCACGAAAAGCCTCACATCGGACTGGTTTCACCAATGCTTTATCCCTAAAGTAAAACTTTATCTTGCGGAAAAAGGCCTTGAATTTAAAGTCCTTCTTTTGATGGATAATGCTGGTGGCCACGCAACTAATCTCCAATATGACGGTGTTCAAGTTGAGTTCCTGCTACCGAATATGACGTCACTGATTCAGCCTATGGATCAAGGCGTCATTCGTGCGTTCAAGGCCCTCTACACACGAAATGCCCTGGTAAACCTGGTTGAATCCATGGATTCGGACAAAGACTTCTCAGTGAAGACATACTGGGGTAATTACACGATTGCCACATGCCTTCAAAATATTCAGAATGCAATCAAAGAGATGAAGTCGGCCACAATCAATGCTAGCTGGAAGAAATTGTGGCCCGAAGTCATCCACGACTACAAGGGATTTGCTCCTGACGAAGTGCAGAAGTCGGCAGTTGCGAAAGCTGTGAAGTTAGCTGCATTGCTAGGAGGAGAAGGCTTTAAAGATATGACTCACTAAGATGTGAATGAACTGATTGACTGCCACTCGCAGCCTTTGAGTGATGAAGACTTATAAGAAATGACGAAATCAGCGAGCGAAGAAGAGGAAGAAATTCAAGAAACGCACAAAGAAATTGAAGAACCTGGCCTTACACTCGAACGTCTGGCAACCATATATCAATATGTGAAAGCAGCCCAACAACTCTCGCAGGAATATGACGATAATATGGTTCGTTCGGTGACCTTCTGTAATTTTCTCGACATTGCCATGATTCCTTACCATACCATCTTGCAACAAATGAAGAAACAGCGACAGCAACACCCCATTACCATGTTCTCCCCCAATAAGCAGCCGTAAAGCTTTTATTGGCTGCGAAATCATTTCCTCCAGGGTCAAGAAAGATCATCATCACCTCATTCACGGTAAGTTTACCTATCACGTACATATAAATTTACGTTGCATGCTGTTATTTATAATAATTGTAAAATACCTATGTACATGAGTATGTCATGTAATTACCACTTCATTCACAGTAATTTTATCTATCTCTTTCATGTAAATTTACGTTGCATGCTATTAATTATAATGTAAAGGGTGTTTTTTAACAGTGCAGGGAGGGTTTATACAGTAAGTAAACATAAAAAAAAATGTAAAATATCTCTGTACATGAGTATGTCCTGTAATTACCACTTCATTCACCGTCATTTTATCTATCACTTTCATGTAAATTTACGATGCATGCTGTTATTTATAATGTAAAGGGTGTTTTTTTAACAGTGCAGGGAGGGTTTATACATTACGTAAACGTAAAAATAATTGTAAAATACCTATGTACATGAGTATGTAATGTAATTACCACTTCATTCACCGTAAATTTATCTATCACTTTCATATAAACTTACATTTCATGCTGTTATTTATAGAGTAAAGGGTGTTTTTTTAACAGCGCAAGGAGGGTTTATACAGTATGTAAACGTAAAAATAATTGTAAAATACCTATGTAAATGAATATGTCACGTCATCATCACCTCATTCACTGTAAGTTTTCCTATCACCTTCATATAAATCTACAGTGCATGCTGTTATTTATAAAGTAAAGGGTGTGTTTTTAACAATGCAGGGAGGGTTTATACAGTACATACACGTAAAAATAATTGTAAAATACCTATGTATATGGGTATGTCATGTCATCATCACCTCATTCACGATAAGTTTTCCTATCACTTTCATAAAAGTTTACGTTGTTTGCCGTTATTTATTATGTAAAGGGTGCTTTTTAACAGTGCAGGGAGGGTTTATACAGTACGTAAACGCAAAAATAATTGTAAAATACCTATGTACATGAGTATGTCATGTAATTACCACTTCATTCACCATAATTTTATCTATCATTTTCATATAAATTTAAGTTGCATGCTGTTATTTATGAAGTAAAGGGTGGTTTGTTAACAGTAAAGGGAGGGTTTATACAGGGTAAACATAAAAAAAAATTAAAATATCTATGTACACATAGGCTGATCCTACTTCGCGATTTTCCTGTCTCGCGCCGGGTCCCGGAACTGAACCATTGCGATAATCAAAGGAACTCTGTATATATATATATATATATATATATATATATATATATATATATATATATATATATATATATATATATATATATATATATATATATATATATGTGTACAGTGTTACCCCGGTTATTCGCGTTTCTTGGTTCGCGTTGTCACTCTATCGCGGTTTTTTTTTGGATAAATTATTATTTTATTTTATGGGTATATGCAAAAATATTAAAATATTGAAAAAAAAATTTCAGTATTTTCATTTTATTATTGAAAAAAAAATTTCATTATTTAATTGATAAACAATATTTATTTCCCAGCCTACGAACAATAAAACAGTAAAAAATAGTAAAAGACATAAATTTAAATACATGTACGTACTGTATAACTCACAGTACAGGGCATTGCATCATGCGAAATAGTGTCCGATAGCGTACAATGTATTGGGGTCACAGCTACGTGAGCTAGCACATATATTTATATATCCAGTAGTTTCAGGATTTTATTGATAAAAAAAAACGTATTTTTTAGCCTAAGAATAGTAAAACAGTATTGCACCACGTAAAATACGATACCGGTATCAGTGTTTCGGAAAATGCAAAGGCTCTCACCTACGTGACCTAGTTAATATTAAAATTTTCATTATTTTCTTGATAAAACGAGTATTTCCTAGCCTAAGAATAATAAAACAGTAAAAAATAATAAAAAAACACAGAAAGTACTAACAGTATTTCACCATGTAAAATACGATACCTCTATCAACGTATTGGAAAGCGAAAGGGCTACGTGACCTAGTGAATATTAAAATTTTCATTATTTTATTGATAAAACAAGTATTTCCTAGCCAAAGAATAATAAAACAGTACCAAATAATAATAAACATAAAGTACTAACAGTATTTCACCATGTAAAATACAATACCGGTATCAACGTTTCGGAAACGAAAATGCTCTCACCTACGTGAGATAGTTCATGGAATGCTATTGGCTGAAAGGTCGGGAGACAACGAATCACAGAATTGTTTTTCAATATTTTCTGTATCATGAGGTCTGATTGGCTATTTCATTGCAGTTTGCTTTTCCCTCCAATTTCCAATGTGCCGCCTCACTCGGTCAGTCTAACTCTCGTGTGCGCCGTTCTCGTTGTGCTTACTAATACGTTTTTCGTAAACGAAAAAATAATTGTAAATGAGTGTGTGTGTCACATCATCATCACCTCATTTATCGTAATTTTATCTATCACTTTCATAAAAATTTACGTTGCTTGCTGTTATTTATAATATAAAGGGTGTTATTTTAACAGTGCAGGGAGGGTTTATACAGCACGTAAACGAAAAAATAATTGTAAATGAGTATGTATGTCACGTCATCATCACATTCACGGTAAGTTTTCCTATCACTTTCATAAAAATTTACGTTACTTGCTGTTATTTATAATGTAAAGGATGTTTTTTTAACAGTGCAGGGAAGGTTTATACAGTACATAAACGAAAAAATAATTGTAAATGAGTATGTATGTCACGTCATCATCACCTCATTCACCGTAATTTTATCTATCACTTTCATAAAAATTTACGTTGCTTGCAGTTATTTATAATGAAAAGGGTGTTTTTTTAACAGTGCAGGGAGGCTTTATACAGTACGTAAACGAAAAAATAATTGTAAATGAGTATGTATGTCACATCATAATCACATTCACGGTAAGTTTTCCTATCATTTTCATAAAAATTTACATTGCTTGCTGTTATCTATAATGTTAAGGGTGTTTTTTTAACAGTGCAGGGAGGGTTTATACAGTACGTAAACGAAAAAATAATTGTAAATGAGTATGTATGTCACGTCATCATCACATTCATGGTAAGTTTTCCTATCACTTTTATATACATTTATGCTTGCATGCTCTTATCTATGAAGTAAAGGGTGATATGTTAACAGTACAGGGACAGTTTATACAGTGTAAAAGCAAAAATATATTAAAATATCTATGTACATATAGGCAGATCCTACTTCGCGGATATCCTGGTTCGCGCTGGGTCCCGGAACCGAACTACCACGATAAGTGAGGTAACACTGTATATATATATATATATATATATATATATATATATATATATATATATATATATATATATATATATATATATATATATATATATATATATATATATATATATATATATATATATATATATATATATATATATATATATATAAATTACTTATTAATTTTGTGACCTAGACTGGTCACCTTCTCAAAGTACAATTGTACTTTGAGAAGATGACCAGTTTAAGTCACGAAATTAATAAGTACTTTATATATATATATATATATATATATATATATATATATATATATATATATATATATATATATATATATATATATATATATATATATATATATATATATATATATATACCGTATATTTCGGTGTATAAGTCGGCCTACAGATAAGTCGACCCAAAAATGAGAGTAATTTTTGATGATATTTGCTAATATCTGAGGTATAGGTCGACCTCTAAAATACAGAACTCGCCTACCGTAAATTATCGGCTAGCCTAAGCAGCAGTGTAAAAGTTGAAATACGAAACTCGCCTAAGTTATAGGCTAGCCTAAGCAGCAGTGTAAAAGTTACCATATATAAAACACCGGGCATTAATTAAAGACTACCGGTATGTTATTACAAACGTTGTTCTACTTACAATATGAAATAATATATAAGGTAGTATTAATATAAATCTCTATAAAAATGACGAAATAGATTCATTTCTCCGCACGATCGTAACATAAACAAAAGTGTGTTCATATGGGTGAATTATTCGAAACGTTCCAAGCAGCTGACAAGCTCATTATAGCAACTAACAGATGATGATGATTGTAGCAATTTTGAAGGTTTTTAAATTAATAAAACATATTGCATACTTTTTATTGTAATTTATTTTAGTGAGAAATAAAGATCTGATGTTATCCTAGATGTTGTTATTTAACATTTCTGTGGTCAAAAAAGGGTTGGTGTGAACGCACTTATACCGTAAATTGTTTTGTTTCGTCAGCGATCAGCTGATCGGAAATTTTACAAATGGCTGCATGATGTTTACATTGTTATGGTCTTTTTCCTTTGATTAATAGCATTTTGTGGAATTTTAAGGTAATGGTAGCTCTATTACATTATTAGTGTCGAATCAGAATGTGAATTGATTAAAATACAAGTATTTACATTAGTAGCTACATGTATTTACATCGATAGTTACCACACCGAGGCTGTCGTCGGTATTAGCCTTAGGTTAGGCCTGATTTCCTGAACCAATATGTCACAAGATTTCAAGGTTTGCTTTTTGTGATTGTTATATAAGTCGACCCTCAATTTTGGGCTGATTTTTGGGGGCTAAAACATCGACTTATACACCGAAATATACGGTATATATATACAGTGTTACCTCCCTTATCGCGGTAGTTCGGTTCCGGGACACGGCGCGAACCAGGAAAACCGCGGAGTAGGATCAGCCTATATGTAAATAGATATTTTAATGTATATTTACATTTACACTGTATAAACCCCCCCTGTACTGTTAAAAAAACACCCTTTACATTATAAATAACAGCAAGCAACGTAATTTTTTTATGAAAGTGATAGGAAAACTTACCGTGAATGAGGTGGTGATGACTTGACATACATAGGTTCCATATTTTACAATAATTTTTACGTTTACGTAAAATAGCGGCCGATATCCACAAACTTTTTTCCTTCTTTCAGGACATCTGAGAGTTTCACTTTATCTACAATGGTTAACATTTTCCTTTGCCGCTTAGGCTCACTACAAGAAGCCTTAGAAGATGAAGGATGCTTGGGAGGCATTGCAAAGGTTAAAATATGCGAGAATAAAAATCACAAGTAAATTATATTATTAATAATAAGCACAACGTGAATGGTGCACACGAGTGAGGCGAGACAATGGAAGATGGTGGAACCTTTGTCCGAATCGCTGATAGCGGTATCGTATTTTACATGTTGCAATACTGTTAGTATTTATGTTTTTTACAATATTTTACCGTTATATTATTCGTAGAGGCCTACCACGATCTCAAAATTAAATCCTCTACCAAGAAATATAATTAATATTACATGCATAAACATACATGCAAATATTTTATAAGGGGGCTTATGGACTGTTGATATGTGAATATTTAAATAAACTCTCCTCACCTTAAATTAAAACGTCCTCATACAGAATAATAAATTTTCTAACATACATTCTACCTACGAGTGTTCAGTTAAATGAGCTCATTCTGTCCCTCACACGTAGTTATAAATATTGTTAGAAATAAGGTAAATCTGCATTGCATCTGTACTCATCTATCCAGATAACCCTGATGTCGTCAGAAATCACGGGACTCCCAACCAAACTCATAGAATATCTTCTGATCCACGTATCTCTATCACGTTTTTTACTTGAGTGTCTCGTAACGTCTCACGAGGACAACTAATTATAAACTTATAAGTACTGTCAATAAACACAGTAAAAATGAGTGCCTCGTAGCATCTCACGACAGCAACTAAACTTTTTGTAATAAAGTCTTACAAAACTCCTCTCGCTTTTTAGGGGTCCTTGATACTAGGACTAAGTTGAGTTATGACTTCCTTAAAACGGTTCTTTGTTCAAAGAGGCGATGCAATAAGCGTTATGAAGGAGGTGAAGGGTTAATGGCTAAAATCCATTAGTGACCTACATTCCTTTCTCCAAGTCTTCTACAGCCAGCCTTCATAATAAACTACACATTATACATACGACTATAAGTGTATACATGATAGAAATTAATAAGTACACATACTAAGTCTAAAAGTATACATTCATGCACTAACGTTACAATAAACGAAACTATATGCAAAACAACACTTACATAATGTACGTAGAAATAAATTGTCTTGAAATATATTCACGACAATATATATATATATATATATATATATATATATATATATATATATATATATATATATATATATATATATATATATATATATATATATTAATAACACTAGACATTTAACATACAGTCTAAAATTGGAGGAAAAGCCCTTTAAATAAAACAACTAAAATACAGTGTTCAACGGTTATTCGCGTTTCTTGGTTCGCATTCTCACTCTGTCGCTTTTTTTTTTTTAGGATAAATTATTATTTTATTTCATGGGTATATGCAAAGATATTAAAATATTAAAAAAAAAATTCTCAGTATTTTAATTTTTCTTTATTGAAAAAAACATTTCATTATCTAATTGATAAAATAAAATTATTTCCCGACTTACGAATAATAAAACAGTAAAAAATAGTAAAATACATAAATGTAGATAGATAGATAGATACGATTATTGACCACCTCTTTTGAAAAGTACAGTATAATCTTTAAAAAAGGAATATTTGGTCCAAATTACAATGAATAACTACAATAGATTTTGTACAATCATCAAATAAGTAAATGAATTTTAAATTAATATACATTGTACTAATAACTGAATGATATACGTACGTACAGTATAACTCACAGTATTGCATCATGTGAAATAGTGTTCGATAGCGTACAATGTATTGGGGTCGCAGCTACCTGAGCTAGCATATATATTAATATTTCCAGTAGTTTCATGATTTTATTGATAAAAAAAATGTATATATTAGCCTAAGAATAATAAAACAGTAAAAAAGAGTAAAAAACATAAATACTAACAGTACTGCAACATGTAAAATACGATACCGTTATCAGCGTTTTGGACAATGACTCGTTCAGTCTAACTCACGTGTGAGCCATTCACGTTGTGCTTATTAAACGTTATGCTTGTGTTCGATAGCATACAATGTATTGGGGTCGAAGCTAAGTGAGCTAGCATATATATTTATATTTCCAGTAGTTTCATGATTTTATTGATAAAAAAAACGTACTTCTTAGTCTAAGAATAATAAAACAGTAAAAAATAGTAAAAAACATAAATACTAACAGTATTGCAACATGTAAAATACGATACCGCTATCAGCGTTTCGGACAAAGTCTTCCACCATCTTCCATTGTCTCGCCTCACTCGTGTGCGCCGTTCACGTTGTGCTTATTATTTTTAATATGTTTTGCTTGTGATTTTTTTTCCCGCATATTTTAACCTTTGCAATGCCTCCCAAGCATCCTTCATCTTCTAAGGCTTCTTGTAATGAGCCTAAGCGGCAAAGGAAAACGTTAACCACTGTAGATAAAGTGAAACTCTTAGATATGTTGAAAGAAGGAAAAAAGTTTGTGGATGTCGGCCGCTATTTTACGTAAACGTAAAAATTATTGTACAATACTGTACCTATGTATGTCACGTCATCATCACCTCATTCATGGTAAGATTTCCTATCACTTTCATAAAAAATTACGTTGCTTGCTGTTATTTATAATGTAAAGGGTGTTTTTTTAACAGTATAGGGAGAGTTTATACAGTGTAAACGTAAAAATAAATTAAAATATCTATGTACATATAGGATGATCCTACTCCGCGGTTTTCCTGGTTCGCACCGGGTCCTGGAACCGACCTACCGCAATAAGGGGGGGAACACTGTATATATATACAGTAATCCCTCACTATATCGCAATTCACCTATCACAAATTCAGTGCACAGCGGGTTTTTGGGGGGATTTTTTTTTTCTTCTAGGCATGTGCGAGAATATTAAAATATTAAAAAATCTAAATTTTTAGTATTTTCATTATTTAATTGAAAAATTCTTTTTTCATTATTTTATTGATGAAAATATTATTTCCCAGCCTAAGAATAATAAAACTGTAAAAAATAGTAAAGAAAACATAAATTTAAACATGTAGCTGTGCACCATAGAAAGTATGATACCCGTATCGGCGTTTCAGAAAACGCAAAGGGTCGCACCTACGTGAGCTAGCACATATTAAAATCTCCAGTATTTTCATTATTTTTTTGATAAAATAATTTATTTCTCAACCTAAGAATAATAAAACAGTAAAAAATAGTAAAATACATAAATTTAAACATGTAACTCACATTATTGCACCATTATTTTATTGATAAAAAAGTATTTCCTAGCCTAAGAATAATAAACGGTAAAAAAGAGCAAAAATATAAAATTAAACATACAACTGACAGTATTGCACCAAGTGATATACTGTATGATAGCGTACACTGTATTGGCGTCATTGGAAAACGCAAAGACTCGCACCTACGTGAGATAGTTCATGGGATGCTATTGCCTGAAAAGGTGGGAAACTACGAATCACATAATTGTTTTTCTGTATGTTCTGTATCATGGGGTCTGATTGGGTTTTTGATTGAAGCTTGTTTCTCCCACCATCTTCCATTGTCTCGTCTCACCCGTTCAGTATAACTCACATGTGCGCCGTTCGCGTTGTGCTTCTTAATACTTTGTTCTTCTTATTTTTTTTACTTTCGTATTTCAACCTATGTTATGCCTCTCACGCGTCCTTCATCTTCTAAGGCTTCTGGTAGTGAGGAAATGACAAAATGAGTGCACGAAGAAGAGGCAGAAGTACACCTAAAAGAAATGCACGAAGATATCGAAGAACCTGGCCTTACACTCGAACGTCTGGCAGCCATGTAAGAACATGTGAATGCAGTCCAACAACTCTCGCAAGAACATGACAATAATATGGTTCGTTCGGTGACCTTCTACAATCTTCTCGACGATAGCGTGATTCCTTACAAGACCATCTTCCAACAAAAGAAGAAACAGCGACAGCAAGTCCCCATTACCATGTTCTTCTCTCGCAGAAAACAGCCGTAAAGCTGTCATTGGCTGCGGAATAATTTACTCTGAAGTCTATACATGCCATCATCACCTCATTCACGGTACGATTACCTATCACATTTATATAAATTTACGCTTGCACGCTGTTATTAATAAAGTAAAGGGTGATTTTTTAACAGTGCAGGGAGGTTTTATACAGTAAAGGTAAAAATAAATGTAAAATACCTATGTATATAGGGTGACCCTACTTCATGGAAATTCACCTATCGCGGCTGGTCCCGGAACCGAACCCTCGCGATAAACGGGGGATCACTGTGTGTATATATATATATATATATATATATATATATATATATATATATATATATATATATATATATATATATATATATATATATATATATATATATATATATATATATATATATATATATTCACAGTAATCCCTCATTTATCGCGAAGGTTAGGTTCCGGGACCCGTCGCGATAGGTGAATTTTTGCGAAGTAGGATCACCCTATATGTACATAGGTATTTTATATTTATTTTTATGTTTAATGTATAAACCCTCCCTGAGCTGTTAACAAACCACCCTTTATTTCATAAATAACAGCATGCAAGCATAAATTTATATGAAAGTGACAGATAAACTTACTGTGAATGAGGTGGTAATGCAATGACATACTCATGTACATAGGTATTTTACAATTTTTTTTACGTTAACTGTATAAGCCCTAGCTGCACTGTTAAAAAACCACCCTTTACTTTATAAATAACAGCATGCAACGTAAATTTATATGTACGTGATAGGTAAACTTACAGTGAATGAGGTGGTAATGACGTTTGTAGACTCCAGAGGAAATTATTCCGCAGCCAATAACAGCTTTACGGCTGCTTTTTGGGGGCGAAGAACATGGTAATGGGGAGTTGCTGTCGCTGTTTCTTCTTTAGTTGGAAGATGGTCTGGTAAGGAATCATGGCATCGTCGAGAAGATTACAAAAGGTCACCGAACGAACCATATTATCACTGCGAGAGTTGTTGGACCTCATCACATGTTCATACATGACTGCCAAACGTTCGAGTGTAAGGCCAGGTTCTTCAATTTCTTCGTGCGTTTCCTCAAGTTCTTCTTCTTCCTCTTCTTCGCTCGCTGATTTTGTCATTTCTCCCAAGTCTTCGTCAGTCAAAGGCTGCGAGTGGCAGTCAATCAGTTCATTCACATCTTCGTGAGTCATATCTTTAAAGCCTTCTCCTCCTAATATGCAGCCAACTTCACACCTTTCGCAACTGCCGAGTTATGGACTTTGTCAGGAGCAAATCCCTTGTAGTCGTGGATGACTTTGGGCCACAACTGCTTCCAGCTGGCATTGATTGTGGCCGGCTTCAAGACTTTGATTGCATTCTGAATATTTTGAAGGCATGTGGCAATCGTGTAATTACGCCAGTACGTCTTCACTGAGAACTCTTTATCCGAATCCATGGATTCAACCAGGTTCGGCAGGGCATTTCGTGTGTAGAGGGTCTTGAACGCATGAATAACGCCTTAATCCATAGCCCTCATCAGTGACGTCGTATTCGGAGGCAGGAACTCTACTTGAACACCGTCATATTAGAGATTAGTTGCGTGGCCACCAGCATTATCCATCAAAAGAAGGACTTTAAATTCAAGGCCTTTTTCTGCAAGATAAATTTTGACCTGAGGGATAAAGCATTGGTGAAACCAGTCCGATGTGAGGCTTTTCACGATCCAGGCCTTAGGGTTATGCATCCAATACACTGGCAGCAGATTCTTGTTTCTATTCTTGTTAGCCCTAGGGTTCATTGACTTGTAGATAAGCCCGGGCTTTAACTTGAAGCCGGCAGCATTCCCGCACATGATGAGGGTAACGCGATCTTTGTGTGCTTTAAATCCCGGGGCTTTAGCTTCTTCCTTGAAGAGAAAAGTGCAAGATGGCATTCTCTTCCAAAATAACCCAGTCTCATCCATGTTGAAGACTTGCTCCGGAGCATATTCCCCTTCGGCGTTAATTTTCTTGAAGTCGTTGCTCACGTAATTTCCTGTGGCAGCTGTATCTGCAGAGGCAGCTTCTCCATAAACCGAAACGCTTTTTAGGCCATAGCGTTTTTGAAATTTGGCGAACCATCCCTTACTTGCCACAAACGATTGTATCCTCGGTGGAGAATCGCTGGAGGGTCCTGGTTGTGGGTTGTCGATATCTTCTTCTCTCCCCTCCTCCTCTCCACGGTCGCCACTGTCGTCGTCGGGTTCGCTTGTAGCAAATGTCTCGCACAGCTTCTTCGCCTCTGTTTGCATGATATTGCTGTCTATGCTGATGTTTTTCTTTCTGTAATCAGCAATCCACAGGGCCAAAGCAGATTCCATTCGCACTATTATCTTATTACGAGATGTTACGACCCTCTTCGCTGATTTATTAAAAGAAATAGTCGCTGTTTTCCTGATATTTGCCTCGTCCTTTTTGAAGTAGCGAACAGCAGATTCATTGATGTAAACCTTTTTCCTTCTTTCAGCATATCTAACAGTTTCACCTTATCTGTTATGGTTAACATCTTCCTTTGCCACTTAGGCTCACTACCAGAAGCCTTAGAAGATGAAGGATGCTTGGGAAGCATTGCAGAGGTTGAAATACGTGAGTGAAAATATCACAAGCAAAACGTATTAATAAGCACAACGTGAACGGCGCACACGTGAGTTAGACTGAACAAGTGAGGCGAGACAATGGAGGATGATGGGAGAAGCAAACTTCAATGAAAAAGCCAATCACACCCCATGAAACAGAACATAAAAAAAACAATTCTGTGATTCGTCATCTCCCACCCTTTCATCCAATAGCATTTCATGAACTATCTCACTTTGGTGCGAGCCTTTGCGATTTTCCAAGACGCCAATACAGTGTACGCTATCGTACAGTATTTCACATGATGCAATACCGTGAGTTATATATCTAAATCTATGTTTTATACTATTTTTTACTGTATTATTACACTTAGGCTAGGAAATACTTGTTTTATCAATAAAATAATGAAAATTTCAATATGTACTAGCTCAGGTAGGTGCGACCCTTTTCGTATTCCGAAACGCTGATACTGGGTATCGTATTTTACATGGTGCAATACTGTTAGTATTTATGTTTTTTACTATATTTTACTGTTTTATTATTCTTAGGCTAAGAAATACGTTTTTCAATCAATAAAATCATGAAACTACTGGAAATTTTAATATATGCTAGCTCACGTAGGTGCGACCCGTTGCGTTTTCCGAAACGCTGATACAGGTATCGTACTTTCTATGGTGCAGTTATATGTTGAAATTTATGTTTTTTTTACTATTTCTTACGGTTTTATTATTTGTAGACTGGGAAAAAAAAAAAAATTTCAATAAAATAATGGAATTTTTTTTTTAATGAAAATACTGAAAATTTATATTTTTTTAATATCTAATATTTTCGCATATACTGTACCCAGAAAAAAAAACTGCCCCCCAAGAAATCGCGATACAGTGAATTCGCGATAGGTGAATCGCGATAAAGCGAGGGATCACTGTATATATATATATATATATATATATACACAGTGTTGCCTCCCTTATCGCGGTAGTTCGGTTCCGGGATCCGGCGCGAATTAGGAAAATTGCGAAGTAGGATCAGCCTTTAAAAAAAAAAAAAAAAAAAAAAAAAAAAAAAAATTAAGATGATTATGACACCAGAACAGGCCAAACATTATAAAATAAAACGGCCTTTATCAGGCTGTAAAGAGAAACAGAGATGGAGAGTGGGATGACCTGTCAGATGTGAAGGGATTATAAAAGATGTGTAATGAATATCCAGCTCTCTGCTGGGTTTACTATACCTCTGCATTACCTTCATGATGTCTATTCTAAAACTTCTCCTTAGATCTTATTATTATTAACATTGGCAACAATAATTTTCCTTTGATGATGATTGGGGAGATTATTATTATTATTATCATTATTATTATTATTAATATTATCATTATCATTATTACTGCGGATTCGTAATTAAACCATTATTTTTACTATAAATAATGTAGTTTTGGTTGAATGAACAAGAGTTACTTAAAGATTCTCTCTCTCTCTCTCTCTCTCCAACATTCTATTCTACCCAACCCCCCACACTCTCTTTGTCCCAGCCAACTAGGGAGGGGCACTTTACACAGTTATTAAAAGTAAATAAACCAACAGATGTACAAACAATGATGAGCCCTTAATAATAATAATAAAGATGATGATGATAATAATTCCACAATCATCATCAAAGGAAAATTATTGTTGCCAATGATAATAATAATAATAATAATAATAAGATCTAAGCAGAATTATTGGAATAGACATCATGAAAGTAATGCAGAGGTATATTAAAACCCACCAGAGCTGGATATTCATGACACATCTTTTATAATCCCTTCACATCTGACAGGTCATTACACTCTCCATCTCTGTTTCTCTTTAAAACCTGATAAAGTCTGCTTTATTTTATAAATTTTTGGCCCATCCTGGTGTCACAATAATCTCTCCCCCCCCAAAAAAAAACCGTGATACAGTGAGAACGCGAACCAAGAAACGCGAATAACCGGGGTAACACTGTGTCGCATGACTTCCGTCATGCTGAAGCCAGAATCTGAAACTTGTAACAAATCTTGAGGGGTAACGGTTGGTCGAGGGCACAGATATTTTATTACATGCCCTCACTTTTATTGAGTTTTGGGTGCAGACCATGTTTTCCCTCGGGACCACCAAGATTTATGGCTAGGCACCTGGAACTAACGTGGGAGGCTAGAAGTCAAGCGTGAAATAGAATACTCTCCCAACTGTTTTCTGCGGTACGGCCAATGTTTGTAGAAAGTGTCAAGGAGATATATGACCGGACCCATGAGACTTAGCATCTGGCATCGAGTGCCTGAGGAGGGTGGGAAAGGCCAAGAAGTTAGCCAATTCCTAAACCACAAGAAACACAAACATGTGACCCGTACGCATGTACATGCCCTGGAGAGATACCCAATAGCCACGCTCTGACCTGGAACTTTTCCGTTCTATAGGTTTGTTGAAATAGCCCCTCCCCGAAATAGGAGGGACTCCACTTCGAACCTGGCGTTGATTTGCAGGACTGGATGTCACTCGAGTTCATTGGCAGGATTGGATGTCAAGCCACGCCCTGCCCCGGGGGTATTTCAAGAACCACCCAGGGCAGACACAGTTAGTTAGAACTTTGCCCGGGGCACGAATAGATCATAGATTGTGATAGTCATAGGGTGGGGGCATTGAGGCGTCGAATGTGTTGTACTCTAGAATAAATTAAGATAAAGGAATCACCGCTTGTCCATTCTTACCTTGTACCCGTCTGGTACTAATAATTATAACGTAGTGATTAACATTACGACAACAAGTGACAAGCGGTGAGATAACCCAGTCATCTTACAAAGTGGTGAATTCAGCTGGAACTAATCCTACAACTTGTTGGGCAGCGACAGAATTCATACGACAACTTGGCGGCAGCGCAGTACGGATCATCACGCCTGGAAAACATACGAAGAGAGACTCATATCAGAAGAAACCAGTGCGAAGAAAAGAAAATAAGAATGGCAAAAGCAGAAATCCAACATCTCCCAATTCAAGAAATGAGTGACGAGGCAAAACACCGGAGAATTCTCGAACTGGAGGAGCACGTGCGGCGCCTACAAACTCCTGCCGACGCCGCTCCGTCGAGAAGGAACTTGGTCAACGCCGACAGAGAAACCGACGCCTCAAACATCGACGAACAGCCTGCCGCTCCAAGCCCCGTGGTGACACAGGGAATGCAGCAGGACAAGCCCCCACCCCGTGCCCTGGTTGTAAAGGAGCCTCGAGTCAAAAATTCACCTTTATACCTCGACGGCGCAAATGTAAAAGACCTCGAATGTCCGTCCATAATTCCCGCGACCGACTTCCTGAAATACTTGGGTCTGCGGATGAGAAGTGACGAGTGGTCAAACAGAGAATATTATGAAACTTTTAAGGAACTATTCCTAAGATATTTCTTAGTAAGCCGACGTGTGACCGGGGCATTGAGTGAAAATGCCCATTACAAGAAATATAAGTTGCCGGATCCGACAAAGAAGATGGCGATTCGTCGATTTTACTCGAGAGAAGAAGGAGAACCCCCTCCTTCCTTGCCTTCTGCCATGAAGTTCTTCAGGACCACCTCCTTAAAATAGCTAAGTACTTGTGATCTGTATCCAGTGAGTAATGGGACAATTAGTAAAAGAAAATGAGGTCGGTGGACGCCGCCATTTTATCTTGTAGTTATGCTTTGACTCAGCCAACCCGCCTATGAGGGGTGTGGCGCCTAATAAGTTGATAAAAGTAGAATTTCTGTACCCATTACTAACATGGATAATTTGTACTAATAGCTATAAGCAGTAATAAACTCCGTTTTTTGCTATAATTTGAGTAATGTAAAGAAATTGCGTTGGAAGTGTGTTCCATTTATTTGTATTAATGCCTAAATTGAATTTTAAGAATGCGAATGTATTGATTTTAATTGAAAATTTAATATACGTGCAATCACTATTACAGTATATTAAGTTCTTAAGCGTAAGAATTATAGTGAGAAATATACTCGAGTCTGTTTTTAAGGTTTTACTTAGAACACGTGTGATATTCGAGAAAGGAATGCGGAAGTGACCAATCGATCTCCCAACCTCGTTATTATAAATATGTAGTAATTGTACTGATCTTTGATATTTAATGTACGTGAAATCATTGTTATATTAATTTCTTAAAGCGTAAAAAATCGAGTGTTAAGATTGCGCCTGTTTTCAAGGTTCTTTCTTTTTTTGTTTGTTTTTTCTCCGCGGGAGTAATGTTTTAGCGAAAGAAAGACATAAATGACAGATTGTTCTTTTAATGTTGCTTTGATGGGAAATTAATATTACGATATGTGTGTGGCATGTTTTTTTTGAAGAATAAGAAATTTTGTTATATTATTTAGAGATGAGTTTATTTCGCGCTATGCAGGTGAAAGTAAGAGTAAATTAAAGGAATTTGTGCTGTCCTAGAATAGGGAAGGTTTTTCAGTGTCACCCTAACGTAGCTTCAAGGGAGTAGAATGTTTGGTTGTTTGTTAGAATGGGACCTAGGACTGGTGAGGAAGTCTGTGACCGAGCGGCCCAACCGAGATTTCACCTTTACTCTCCTTCAGAGATCGGGAAAGGGAAACCAACGTTGTAAATAAAAGGGAATTTTACAGAAAGGAGACGATTGTTTTGTAAGTGATGCAGCGAGTGAGGCAGAGAATGAGTATGAATGACTGGGGGTATAATGGGGGGATGCTCTAGGGGGTGAAATCGCGGAAAGCACCGTTAGGAAGCACGATTGGGGAGTCTCTGCGAGGGTCGTTCCCCTGCTCCGCCAGGTTCTTCTGCATGCCATATCGGAGTATTTTTATGGGAGGTGATGCGCTGTTGCAATATCTAGTGAGGGATATTTTTGAGAAAATGATTCTCCACCTGCCTAGATATGGTTGAGATGCCAAGTTTGTTTTATTTTTGTTTTGTCCCCTACTCCGCCAATGAGATTATTATTCGATTTCCGAGAGAGTTCCAAGATAGATATTACGTGATAAAGGACGTGAATCTATGAATGATTATTTTCTTTGCTAGCTGCAGTATATACATTATTTGTCTGAAGAGATATGTTAGATTGATAAAATAAAACTTTGCGAGTTTTAGCCAAGATAATGTTTATCAAAATTATTTCAGCTTGGTCATAAAGAAAGAGTGAGAGCTGACATGAAATGACAACAAGAATGTTACACAGCCGTTTCCCGTATTTGAGAGAGCAGAAGTTGATCCAGAAGCCAAAAGAACAGGGGAGAAAACAGCGCCAACATGCGCACCCCCGTAAAAGCAAACAGACAGAACAGTTATATGTCGAACTTCTCCCTGTTCTGGAGGAAATTCTGTTGTATAGTAATTTAAAGTCAAATTCGAGATAGTAAAAGAATATATATATTTTCTGTTTGAATTGTTCATGTACAACTCCGTACGAGATTTTGAAACTTAAGCAAAATGCATTCTTTACTGTTGCTAATGAAATATACTTTTTGTTTTTATTATTGCATACACAGGGACAGACTTTTTATATTTTTCCAGATACCCGTTTTTGTTATATAGTTCTTTTTGTATTGAAGAAATCTTTAAAATCTTAATTAAAGAGTTTTGAAAAGATTATCTAGAGATAACTATGGTTAATCCCTATCATTTTCATGAATTTTAAGATTACAATTGAGCTAATTAAGATAATTGAGATTATTAGAGATTATCTGCTGAGTTTGAAATTTAAAATTACTGATACTTAAGTCATTATAAGACGTCTGTTAAGAAAAAGATATTTGTAATTTTGTTGATAGTAGTAGAGATATTGTCACATATGATTTTAATCTTTTGCTTTAATTTCATCAGTGTGTGTGTGTGGCTTCGACTCAACCCTCTGATTTATAGCAAGAAAAGGATTGTCATTATAGACAAGGATGTGTATGCTGTTACAGTAAAGTCCTTAGCAATATTAAACAGAAAGGAATAGATTTATGCTTCGACATTTCTGCAGTTGTACACTAAGTTCTTTTTGCTTTTGTTTTTGTTAATGGGGAATGAGAATAGCCCTCTGACAACAAACGTAAAACTCTATCGATAGTCATTGCTAACGTTTGTTCATTTTCATCTGTTTATTTATTATTTTATTATTAGAGATACTCTGCGACAATTTTTTATTTTCAGTACAGTTAAAGGAAGGAGGCCCGCCTCATCTGACACGTGGGTGGAAACCGCAACGTATTTCAAGGTCGCCCAGTCTCTCTCTCTCTCTCTCTCTCTCTCTCTCTCTCTCCTACCTTTCACTCGACTCTGAGACTGACAGAAGATCCTTTCGATGCTAAAAGAATGTTGCCATCATTGATTCTTTTTTTGTTTTTTTTTCCAGCGAAGCTAGGCGATAATTGTGCCTACATTTTATTGCAGTCGATAGATTGTTGCATGCTGTCATTGCATAAATACTGATAAGACATCGGTAGTACCGCCATTTGCATAAATATTTTTTCCATATGTCGCAACTGTTTAGAGAATAGATAGAACTCCCATTGACAAATTGTGGAGCCAGCAAGTTGCCACTTATGCTCTATATATATACATAGATTAGGACAGCAGGAATTCGAATAGTAAAAGAGACTGTGTTAGAATGAGCATTACTATGAAAAATAAGTATAGAACTCTGTTCTTACTTCTGAATGCCAGTCTCCATTGTATATATATTGATATTTCTGATTTAGTATACTTATTTTTATTGTTTATTATTCTTATTTTGATCATGATTATTAGTAATGTTATTATGTTGACTGATATTGTTGCTATCTCTCAATGGCCTGTTGCTAAGTATTATTTTTGAAATGCAATCAGCAGTAACCTGATGATTTGTATCTTTTATCTGAATTCATACTTGATGTTACTGTAGCCACCGCTAATAAGAATATTTCTTTAGTGGTTTTTCTCAGTATTTAATGATTGTTCTTTTTGATGTCTATAGTAGAGTAATGCTATGTAGCAGTTTCTCAGCTAAGTCCTAAGTATCTTGGAGTAATAATCTAGTTGTGTAGACACATACCTTCCATTACCACCCTATTTCTAGGCAGCCCCGACCTGCAAGATTCTAAAAGTCTTTAGATTTTGTCCTCTCAAACAAGTCCCTGTTGCCCATTGAATAGAGATTGCAATCACTTGCAGTTGCAGGGGAGGCAAAGTATAGCCTCGATTACCAACGTATGGCCATTGTTGGTACCCTGAAGTCATAGGGAACCTTTCTTACAACTGTAGTAGTGACATAGGTTCAAATTTTCATCCCGAGGTCTGCTTCGAAGGTACGTGTGGATTGCAGTACTGAAGAGAAATCGCTGTGACGTTGCAGGTCAAGATCGGCTGAGGGTAGGACGAGAAAGCTGCATCGATCGCTTCCTCTTTGTCTTGCCTATCTTGGAAAGAAGATAATTTATGGTAGTGTACGAACCTGGGCCTGCAGCGAAGACGGCGGGGGAGTGAAAAAACGAAGAGAGAGAGAAACCGTGGAATCACGCCTAGCAAGAATTTCATGAGCAAGGGAAAGAGAAAACAAAAGTCTTTAATATCCTAAAAACACTCTAAAAAGCCATGTAAACGAATTGATGAAATCCCAGAGAGAAAGAAAAAAAAAAATCCCTATACATGTCCAAACCTTAGTGAAGAGAGAAAGAAGGGTATTTCAAAATCCCTTATTAGTTGTTGGAAAGAACAACCCACGCTTTAGAACTGAAAGAAAAAAATGGGAAAGAAAAGGTCCCCTTTTATTATTTGTTTTACCTAGTTTTAAGATAATTTTAAGCGACAACTCAGAGACTCCTGTAAAGATAGTTTTTGAAGAAGTGCCTTTGATGAATTGTATGATTTGCACCGACAGTAATAAGTTGTCTTCTGCTTAAATAATATTAGTGTTTTGCTTTAGCATTATCATTGTTTGTATCATGATTTAATCTTTGTGTTCATTAAGTTCTCATATCAGTTTGTCTCTGAATAGGAATTGCACATTGGAATGATGAATGTTTTCTGACTTTTCACATCGTAACCAATATTTTGTTTCAGGAGTAGTTTTTTAAGGCCTAATTTTAAGACAAATCAATGCCCCATAGTAACGATAGGAAGTTACCATTTATATTATTGTCTATCGCATTTTAAATGTTCATACATACTAATGTTCTACATGATTTATCTTTTTACTGTAGCTAACCAACTTTTGTAAATCTTTTGAAAAAGGAGAGAAGTAGACACAGTAACGTCATGATCTAAACTAACTTGTGATCTTAATTAGTGTTTAATAATGATTAGTTACACACTGAAATCCTAATGATTAAGGTTAAATTTATTTGTTAAATATAGGAATTCTTAGAAAATAGCTTAAATAATTCGGCCCCATTTCTATTGTAAACTAATGTTAGCTAGGATATGTCCAAGAGCTCTCGAAAAATTAGCCCATGCTTCGACTGAAATAAGAGATATTTCAGCTTTGGTTGGGAGGGATGTCGCATGACTTCCGTCATGCTGAAGCCAGTCCGTCATGCTGAAGCCAGAATCTGAAACTTGTAACAAATCTTGAGGGGTAACGGTTGGTTTAGGGCACAGATATTTTATTACATGCCCTCACTTTTATTGAGTTTTGGGTGCAGACCATGTTTTCCCTCGGGACCACCAAGATTTATGGCTAGGCACCTGGAACTAACGTGGGAGGCTAGAAGTCAAGCGTGAAATAGAATACTCTCCCAATTGTTTTCTGCGGTACGGCCAATGTTTGTAGAAAGTGTCAAGGAGATATATGACCGGACCCATGAGACTTAGCATCTGGCATCGAGTGCCTGAGGAGGGTGGGAAAGGCCAAGAAGTTAGCCAATTCCTAAACCACAAGAAACACAAACATGTGACCCGTACGTATGTACATGCCCTGGAGATACCCAATAGCCACGCTCTGACCTGGAACTTTTCCATTCTATAGGTTTGTTGAAATAGCCCCTCCCCGAAATAGGAGGGACTCCACTTCGAACCTGGCGTTGATTTGCAGGACTGGATGTCACTCGAGTTCATTGGCAGGATTGGATGTCAAGCCACGCCCTGCCCCTGGGGTATTTCAAGAACCACCCAGGGCAGACACAGTTAGTTAGAACTTTGCCCGGGGCACGAATAGATCATAGATTGTGATAGTCATAGGGTGGGGGCATTGAGGCGTCGAATGTGTTGTACTTTAGAATAAATTAAGATAAAGGAATCACCGCTTGTCCATTCTTACCTTGTACCCGTCTGGTACTAGTAATTATAACGTAGTGATTAACACTACGACAACTGTATATATATATATATATATATATATATATATATATATATATATATATATATATATATATATATATATATATATATATATATATATATATATATATACAGTGTTCCTTCCATTATCGCAAGGGTTCGGTTCCGGGACCCGGCGCAAGGCAAGAAAATCGCGGAGTAGGATCAGCCTATATGTACATAGATATTTTAATTTATTTTTACGTTTACATTGTATAAACTGTATAAACCCTCCCTGTACTGTTAACAAACCACCCTTTGCTTCATAAATAACAACATGCAAGCATAAATTTATATGACATACTCATGTACATAGGTATTTTACAATTATTTTTACGTTTACTGTATAAACCCTCCCTGCATTGTTAAAAAACCACCATTTACTTTATAAATAACAGCATGCAACGTAAATTTATATGTAAGTGATAGGTAAACTTACCTTATCTATTATGGTTAACATTTTCCTTTGCCACTTAGGCTCACTACAAGAAGCCTTAGAAGATGAAGAATGCTTGGGAGACATTGCAAAGGTTAAAATATGCGAGTAAAAAAATGAGAAGCAAAACGCATTAATAAGCACAACGTGAACGGCGCACACGTGAGTTAGACTGAACGAACCATTGTCCGAAACGCTGATAGCAGTATCGTATTTTACATGTTGCAATACTGTTAGTATTTATGTTTTTTATAATTTTTTACTGTTTTATTATTCTTAGGCTAAGAAATACGTTTTTTTTATCAATAAAATCATGAAA
The DNA here is from genome assembly GCA_037179515.1 of Halocaridina rubra. Taxonomy (NCBI): domain Eukaryota; kingdom Metazoa; phylum Arthropoda; class Malacostraca; order Decapoda; family Atyidae; genus Halocaridina; species Halocaridina rubra. Next base: position 43,672 of record JAXCGZ010015505.1, on the reverse strand, counting down.
CTACTGGAAATATAAATATATATGCTAGCTCACGTAGCTGCGACCCCAATACATTGTACGCTATCGGACACAAGCAAAACGTATTAAATAAGCACAACGTGAACGGCGCACACGCGAGTTAGACTGAACGAGTCTTTGTCCGAAACGCTGATAGCGGTATCGTATTTTACATGTTGCAATACTGTTAGTATTTATGTTTTTTACTGCTTTATTATTCTTAGGCTAAGAAATACTTTTTTTATCAATAAAATCACGAAACTACTGGAAATATAAATATATATGCTAGCTCACGTAGCTACGACCCCAATACATTGTACGCTATCGGACACTATTTCGCACGATGCAATACTGTGAGTTAAACTGTACGTACGTATATCTAAATTTATGTTTTTCACTATTTTTTACTGTTTTATTATTCGTAGGCTGGGAAATAAATTTTTTTTTATCAATTAGATAATGAAATATGTTTTTTTCAATAAAAAAATGAAAATAATGAATTTTTATTTTTTTAATATTTTAATATTTTTGCATATACAAAAAAAAAAAAAAAAAAAAAAAATCGTGGTACAGTGAAAATGCGAGCCAAGAAACGCGATCCAGCGAAGGATCACTGTATACACCTAGTTCTTGTAATAAACCAAAGATAGGTTCTCAGAAGTATCGCATATTATAATTTTCACGTAATGTAGCGAGTCATTTTAAATAAGCAACAATGATAATGCGCAGAGATACGTTTCAAAACCGTACAGAGACACACTATACGAAAGATATAAGATAAGTAAAACATATTTCATAAGTATATAACAAAGCACAAAGACCTGCATTTATTTATATTAACATGCAAATAGTGTACAGTATAAAGATATACAGATTTACTGTACATTAAACAAATTAATGCACTCTATTATGCGGTGGGCAACAGGCATACACTGGGACATGCATGGTGGCAGTGAGCACGAGGATGCAATCGTTTTTCCGCTTCTGTATCAGCTGACGCACCCTCGTACGCTATTTCCCTGCCTATATTATATCGCAAGTTTGTTTGCTGTTTGTTCTTAATGCTTTATTTCCATTTTCTTCATAATAATTGATCGCATTAAGTGGTAGAAGAGGAGGAGGATGCGGGAGAACGAACCTCTATATGCAAACGTTTTGCAGTCTCCGTATCAGCTGATGCACCCTCGCACGCTATTTCCATGACGATATTATATCGCAAAGTTTGTTTGCTGCTTGTTCTTAATGCTTTTTTTAAATTTCCTTCATAATATCCGATCGCATTAAGCGGTATAAGAGGAGGAGGATGCGGGAGAACGAACCTCTATCTGCAAACATTTTGCTTCCTCCGTATCAGCTGATGCACCCTCACACGCTATTTCAATGACGATATTATATCGCAAGTTTGTTTGCTGTTTGTTTTTAATGCTTCTTTGCCATTTTCTTCATAATATTCGATCGCATTAAGCGGTAGAAGAGGAGGAGGATGCGGGAAAACAATCCTCTATAAGCAAACGTTTTGCAGTCTTCGTATCAGCTGATGCACCCTCACACGCCATTTCCCTGACGATATTATATTGCAAGTTTGTTCGCTACTTGTTCTTAATGCTTTTTTCTATTCCCTTCATAATATCCGATCGCATTAAGCGGTAGAAGAGGAGGAGGATGCGGGAGAACGAACCTCTATCTGCAAACATTTTGCCACCTCCGGATCAGCTGATGCACCCTCGCACGCTATTTCCCTGACTATATTATATCGCAAGTTTGTTTGCTGCTTGTTCTTAATGCTTTTTTTCTACCATCTTCATAATATCCGACTGCATTAAGCGGTAAAAGAGAAGAAGCATGGCGGAAAAGTGCCTCCGTGGTGGTAGATTATTTACTGAAATGAATATATTTTTTTTCCATAGGCGTTATTCGCGAATTTCGTATTTTTTTACTATTATTTTTAGGACCGTTATTCCAATTTCCCGGATAATAAACACACCTAAAAAGTGAACCAGGTGTATGTATGTATGTATATATATGTGTGTATATATATATATACATACATATACCTTGGCTGTTTCCCCCTTAAATTGGGGGGTAGCCGACATCAAAAAAGGAAAACAGTTTGGGGAGAAGTTATTTTCCCCCCCACTCCCCTTCTTCTTTGACGTCTCACAGGAGGTTGGTACAAGGGGGGGGATTCCCAGTCCCCCCGCCCCGTCCACTTTTAGTCGCCTTTTACGACACGCAGGGAATACGGTGAGGATATTCTTTGATATTGTGCCCGCCCCACAGGGCACAGGATATATATACATACATATACACATATACATATATATACACATACATATACATATATATACATATACACACATATATATATATATATAAAAAAAGTTTATATTCACTGCACCATACGTAATTAGATATTATTTTTTGAGACTTAATATTTATATTCTCAACTGCATCTTTACAAGGTAGGACCCAACCTCTGGTGGGTGGCCCATTCAAGAATCCACTGGGGGAACAAATCAATCTCAACTTAGTGCCGGTTCCAAGCCCAGATCACGGTAAGCGTCGGTGCCAGGAAGAGCATGCGGCCGTAAAATTAAGCTATACCAACACAAGCTCCAACAGGGTAGTGCAAACAGCGACCCAATAAAACATAGGGAAAATGCTGCTGGGATGGAAGTAGCAGCTCACGTTGTGTAGATGAGGTCACTGAAGGAAGACTCTTTATATATATATATATATATATATATATATATATATATATATATATATATATATATATATATATATATATATATATATATATATATATATATATATATATATATATATATATATATATATATATACCTAGTTTGCTTTTTATTCGTGTTTATAATCTGCGATATTGGAATAATGCCCCTACAAAATATAGGCAAAAAAATAAGAAATTTGCGAATTGTTGTATGGCCTCTCACATAGACGCCAAGAGCCGCTAGATGGCAGAGTGCGCACTCGAAAACCCGCCCATTAGAGAGGACAGTATATACTCAGGGAGTATTAGTTGAAGTTAGACATTGCCGGGGGCAAGAACTACACGATCTTGTTAGAAACCTAGCACGAAGGGGGCAAGGAATTGTAAATTGTGCTAGTGGGGAACTGTGACAGGAACTAGAGAAATGGGAGCTTTGAGGCGTAAACTAAGTTCATTTTATCTCTAAATAAAACTACTGTTAAGTGAAAGACGCATATCTGTTGACACCTCTTATGCTGTAACTTCTAGCTTGGTATATAATACGTCAACACGACATCTGGTTGCAGCTTCAGGACGAATCCATGCCGTTACTAGAGCGAAGAGACAAGAAAAAAGAATAATGAATACAGAAGAAAGATATAAAAGCATCTCTGGAAGAAATGTTCAAGTGAGAAGAAACTTCTAGACGCTTACAAGCACGCGACGCCAAGAAAAGCGGCTCAGGCAGCTCCGACCACGCTCACAGTATCAAGTAACCAGAACCAGTCCCCCCACTCCCCCATCCCTGTATTAGGCAAGGTCCCCCGCAGTGAGAATTGTCCCATGCATTCTGACTCAGAAGGAAATCTACTGAAACTTCGCTCACGAAGACTGAGAAACATCAGCTGGGAAAGAAATTCTGCGGCCTGAATGTATATCACCGCGCGCCGCACTGTGACTGGGGCTTTGAGAGAAAACGCCCCTACCAGGAGTTATTTGTTGCTGGATCCGACTAAGAAGATGGTTAATTGTCGATTTTACGAGATATAAGTACGACGTCGGCGAGAAGATCATTGAGTTCAGAAGAAAGAAACCTCCTCCTCCAATGCCTGTGGCCATGACGTTCTTCAAGCAGCATCCCAAAATAGCTAAGTACATGTAATTTGTATCCAGTGAGTAATGGAACAATTATTAAAAGAAATTGAGGTCGGAGGGCTCCACCATTTTACTTTGTAATTATGCATTGACTCAGCCACCCCGCATATAAAAGGGAGTACGGCTTTAGTAAATTAATAAAAGTAGAATTTCTGTACCCATTACAAACATGGATAATTTGTACTAATAGCTATAAGCAGTAATAACCTCCATTTTTTTTATAATTTGAACAATATAACGAGTAATTGCATTTGAAGGGAGCTCAATTTATTTTCATTACTGCCTAAGTTGATTATTAAACAGGTAAATGTATTGATGTTAACTGAAAAAGATTTAATGTACGTGTAATATCATTTTTATATTCATTTCTTAACGCGAAAAGTAACAGTGTCAACAAATAGAATATAACTAGCAGTTTTTATATACAGTGTTGCCTCCCTTATCGCGGTAGTTTGGTTCCGGGACCCGGCGCGAACCAGGAAAATCGCGAAGTAGGATCAGCCTTAAAAAAAAAAAAAAAAAATTAAAGATGATTATGACACCAGGACAGGCCAAAAATTATAAAATAAAACGGCCTTTATCAGGCTGTAAAGAGAAACAGAGATGGAGAGTGGGATGACCTGTCAGATGTGAAGGGATTATAAAAGATGTGTAATGAATATCCAGCTCTCTGCTGGGTTTACTATACCTCTGCATTACCTTCATGATGTCTATTCTAAAACTTCTCCTTAGATCTTATTATTATTATTATTATTGGCAGCAATAATTTTCCTTTGATGATGATTGTTTTTTTTTTTTTTTTTTTTTTTTTTTTTTTTTTTTTTTTTTTTTTTTTTTTTTTTTTAAACTTTATTTCCATTTTACAATGGGTATTCGTCAGCCAGGACAAGCCCCAACCCCCCACTGTGATGTCCACCCACAGCAGTTCCTGCCAGTAAACAGCTTAAACTCTCGGTCTTGGACGGGGACCGATCTTTCGACCTCGTGAATGCGAAGCCAGCGCGTTACCACTGTACTATTAATATTATCATCATCATTATTACTACGGATTCGTAATTAAACCATTATTTTTACTATAAATAATGTAGTTTTGGTTGAATGAACAAGAGTTACTTAAAGATTCTCTCTCTCTCTCTCCAACATTCTATTCTACCCAACCCCCCACACTCTCTTTGTCCCAGCCAACTAGGGAGGGGCACTTTACACAGTTATTAAAAGTAAATAAACCAACAGATGTACAAACAATGATGAGCCCTTAATAATAATAATAATGATGATGATGATGATGATAATAATTCCACAATCATCATCAAAGGAAAATTATTGTTGCCAATGATAATAATAATAATAATAATAATTATAATAATAATAATAATAATAATAATAATAAGATCTAAGCAGAATTATTGGAACAGACATCATGAAAGTAATGCAGAGGAATATTAAAACCCAGCAGAGAGCTGGATATTCATTACACATCTTTTATAATGCCATCACATCTGACAAGTCATTACACTCTCCATCTCTGTTTCTCTTTACAACCTGATAAAGTCTGCTTTATATTATCATTTTTTGGCCCTTCCTGGTGTCACAATAATCTTTAAAAAAATAAATAAATAAAGAAAATAAATATATATATATATATATATATATATATATATATATATATATATATATATATATATATATATATATATATATATATAATTTATTTATTTATTTTTTTTTGCCAAAAAAAAAAAAAAAACACGATACAGTGAGAACGCGAACCAAGAAACGCGAATAACCGGGGTAACACTGTACTCCAAAATGAGCGAACGAATTGTAGTGAGAAATATACTTGAATTCATTTTTAAGGTTCTTTCTTTTTTTGCGTGTGATATTTTTAGCGAGAGGAATGCGGGAATGACCGATCGATATTCCAACGTCGTTATTATAAAACAATAAAAATTGTACCGTTTTTTTATATTAAAATACGTGTATGACATATCCTTAGAGGAAGAACAAACTTTTGTGGTATCATTAAGATCTTTACTGTTTGATAAGAGTTTTATTTTAGTTCATTTAGGCATTAAGCACGCGGGAAGAGAGAGTGGAGTAACTGGTGCCATGATAGGGGGGTTTGGGTGCCGCCCTAACGCACCGTAGTTGGGTAGTATAAGGAGGACCTGGGACTGGTGACGCAGTCATGCAACCCCTGGGCCAACCGCGAATTTCACACACACACACTCCTTCAGAGTGAAGGGGAAGGGAACGCATGCGTAGAAAATAGAAAAATGACCAGAAGGGGGGTTATACAGAGAAAAAGAAAATGCGAGTTTTGAAAGTGAGTGAGTGCGGGAGAGAATGGGTATGGTTGACTGGGGTATCATGGGGGGGGGGAAATGCTCTCATGGGTGGAATAGCGGGAAAGACCGTTAGGGAAGCAGGATGGAGACAGGGTCTGTGGGGTGCCACTTTCCCTGCATCACCGTGTCTTAATCCGAGACATATGAGCGTTGTTTTAATAGGAGGTGATGTAGCTGTTGCGATATCTATTTATAGATATTATTGAGACAAAGTCATTTTCCACCTGCCCAGGTATGACCATGATGCAGATTTTATTTCATTTTTGTTCTGTTCCCTACTCCGACTAATTATTCGATTTTCGAAATTTCCAAGTGAGATATTAAGTGATAAAGGACGCGAATCTCTGAATGATTCTTTATTTTTCTTTCTAGTTGCAGTATATACATCATTTGTCCAAAAGAATATGCTAAATAGATAAAATAAAACTTTGAAGTTTTAGCAATGATAATGTTTGTCACAATTATTTCAGCTTGGTCATGAAGAAGGGAGTGTACACTCACAAGAAATGACAACAAGAATGTCAAACAGCCGTTTTCTGTATTTGAAAGAGATGAAGTTGATCCAGATACCGAAGAGACAGGGGAGGAACAGCACCTCCACGCAAAAGCTAGCCATTTGAAGTCCAGAAGGCAGATATTGGGCAGTATTTTTGAGTAGGAAAAGAAAAGAGAGTAAAGAAGAAGGTAGTTAAGTACCTACCCAATTGTAAGTATAGCAAGGGAGAAAAAATATATAACTCCCCCCTGTCTCCTGAGTAATTCTGTTGAATAGTCACTCGAAAAAATTAAAGTTGAGCTCGTAAAAGAATATGTATATATTAATTTTTCATGCCCAGTTCCTTTAGAGATTATGAAACTTAAGGAAAATTCATTCTTTTATGTTGCAAATGAAATATTATTTTTAATTTTATTACTGCATACACAGAGGCAAACTTTTTATATTCTTTTCAGATGCACTTTTTTTTATATATTTTTTTGTTCTTGAAAAATGTATATTATCTTCATGTGATAATTATAATATTTAGAAGACATAAAGATATTAAAGATTTTGAAAAGCTTATCTAGAGATAATTATTATTAATTACTATCATTGTCATGAAATTTAGAATTACAATTGAGTTAATTAAGAGAACTGATAATATCAGAGCTTATATTTTGAGTTTGAAATTTTAAAATAATGATACTTAATTCCTTTTAAGTTGTTCATTAAGAAAGGATACTCATAAGTTTGTTGATAGCAGTAGAGATAAATAAGTAAATATAAGAAAATGCTCTTGAAGTATCAGCTTTAGTGTAAAATATTGTTAATTAATATTCTTGTTAAGCTTCAAAGAGTTTCATATTTTATTAAATATAATTATCATATATGATTGTAGTATTTTGTTTTAATTTCGTCAGAGGTATGTTAACTTAGAGCGAGTGTGTGCTTCAACTCAACAGTCTTGATTTAAAAAAAGAGAAAAGATTGCCATACTAGACAAGTATGTGTATGCTTATTTCAATAACGTCATTTGCTTTGTTAAACAGAAAAAGAATGGATTCATGCTTCGATGTTTCTTTATTTGTACACTAAGTTATTTTGCTTTTATTCTTTTTAGACCTTAGAATATGGTTGCAGTAGCACTCTGTCCCCTTGTATAGCTGGGGCAGGAAGTCAAGTCATAAAAAGAGCCCTATAAGCAAAATTTTTTTTTTTTAAGAAAAATAAATTCTCTCTTTCTCTCTCTCACGTCTTTTGCCCTTTCCATACTGAAACATGTTATTTCTTTATGTTGACAGAGTATTATAATCATTGAATTTTAGTAGAGTCTTCTGCAAACTTGCTAGATGATAAATGTCCCCAAGTTTTATTATATTTGATAAATTTTTGCATGCTGATATTGCATAAATACTGCTACGATATAAGTTGAACTGATTTGTTAGGAGTTTTTCTGCCACATATTGCAACTGTTTTGAAAACAGATAGAGCTCCCATTGACAAATTGGGCAACTAGAAGGTTGGTGACTATGCTCATATATATATATATATATATATATATATATATATATATATATATATATATATATATATATATATATATATATATATATATATATATATATATATATATATATATATATATATATATATATATATATATATATACAGTGTTACCCCCCTTATCGTGGTAGTTCGGTTCCGGGACCCGGTGCGAACCAGGAAATCCGCAGAGTAGGATCAGCCTATATGTACATAGATATTTTAATGTATTTTTACGCTTACACTGTATAAACCCTCCCTGTACTGTTAAAAATACCCCCTTTACATTATAAATAACAGCAAGCAACGTAATTTTTTATGAAAGTGATAAGAAACCTTACCGTGAATGAGGTGATGATGACTTGACATACATAGGTACAGTAATTTACAATAATTTTTACGTTTACGTAAAATAGCGGCCGACATCCACAAACTTTTTTCCTTCTTTCAACATATCGAAGAGTTTCACTTTATCTACAATGGTTATCATTTTCCTTTGCCGCATAGGCTCACTACAAGAAGCCTTAGAAGATGAAGGATGCTTGGGAGGCATTGAGAAGGTTAAAATATGCAAGTAAAAAAATCACAAGCAAAACATAATAATAATAAGCACAACGTGAATGGCTCACACGAGTGAGGCGAGACAATGGAAGATGGTGGAAGCCTTTGTCCAAAACACTGATAGCGGTATCGTATTTTACATGTTGCAATACTGTTAGTATATATGTTTTTTACTATTTTTTACTGTTTTATTATTCTTAGGCTAAGAAATACGTTTTTTTTATCAATAAAATCATGAAACTACTGGAAATATATATATATACTAGCTAACGTAGCTGCGACCCCAATACATTGTACGCTATCGAACACAAGCAAAACGTTTAATAAGCACAACGTGAACGGCGCAGACGTGAGTTAGACTGAACGAGTCTTTGTCCAAAACGCTGATAGCGGTATCGTATTTTTCATGTTGCAATACTGTTAGTATTTATGATTTTTACTGTTTTATTATTCTTAGGCTAAGAACTACGTTTTTTTATCAATAAAATCAAGAAACTACTGGAAATATAAATATATATGCTAGCTCACGTAGCTGCGACCAAAATACATTGTACGCTATCGAACACTATTTCGCATGATGCAATACTGTGAGTTATACTGTACGTACGTATATCATTCAGTTATTAGTAAAATGTATATTAATTTAAAATTCATTTACTTATTTCATGATAGTACAAACTCTATTGTATTTATTCATTGTAATTTGGACCAAATATTCCTTTTGTAAAGATTATACTGTACTTTTCAAAAGAGGTGGTCAATAAACGTATCTATCTATCTATCTATTTAAATTTATGTTTTTTGTTATTTTTTACTGTTTTATTATTCGTAGGCTGGGAAATAATTTTTTTTTATCAATTAGATAATAAAATATGTGTTTTTCAATAAAAAAAATGAAAATACTGAGAATTTATTTTTTTTAATATTTTAATATTTTTGCATATACCCATGAAATAAAATAATAATTTATCACAAAAAAAAACGCGATACAGTGAGAACGCAAACAAAGAAACGCGAATAACCAGGGGAACACTATATATATATATATATATATATATATATATATATATATATATATATATATATATATATATATATATATATATATATATATAATATTATATATATATATATATATAGTGTTACCCCGGTTATTCGCGCTTCTTGGTTCGCATTCTCACTCTATCGCGGTTTTTTTTTTGGATAAATTATTATTTTATTTTATGGGTATACGCAAAAATATTAAAATATTGAAAAAAAAAATTTCAGTATTTTAATTTTTTTATTGAAATTTACGTTGCGTGCTGTTATTTATAATGTAAAGGGTGTTTTTTTAACAGTGCAGGGAGGGTGTATACAGTTCATAAACGAAAAAATAATTGTAAATGAGTATGTGTGTCACGTCATCATCACCTCATTCATCGTAATTTTATCTATCACTTTCATAAAAATTTACGTTGCTTGCTGTTATTTATAATGTAAAGGGTGTTTTTTTAACAGTGCGGGGAGGGTTTATACAGTACGTAAACGAAAAAATAATTGTAAATGAGTATGTATGTCACGTCATTATCACCTCATTCACCGTAATTTTATCTATCACTTTCATAAAAATTTACGTTGCTTGCTGTTATTTATAATGTAAAGGGTGTTTTTTTAACAGTGCAGGGAGGGTTTATGCAGTACGTAAAAAAAAATATAATTGTAAATGAGTATGTATGTCACGTCATTATCACCTCATTCACCGTAATTTTATCTATCACTTTCATAAAAATTTACGTTACTTGCTGTTATTTATAATGTAAAGGGTGTTTTTTTTAACAGTGCGGGGAGGGTTTATACAGTACGTAAATGAAAAAATAATTGTAAATGAGTATGTATGTCACGTCATTATCACCTCATTCACTGTAATTTTATCTATCACTTTCATAAAAACGTAAAAATAAATTAAAATATCTATGTACATATAGGCTGATCCTACTTCGCGGTTTTCCTGTCTCGCGCCGGGTCCCGGAACTGAACTACCGCAATAAGAGGGGGATCACTGTACATATATATATATATATATATATATATATATATATATATATATATATATATATATATATATATATATATATATATATATATATATATATATATATATATATATATATATATATATGTATATATATATATATATATATATATTATGACTATAGGAATTTGAATAGTAAAAGAGACTTAAGTTTAGAATGAGCATTATTATGAAATATAAGTATAGAACTCTATTCTTACTTCAAAATGCCAGTCTCAATTGTATATATACTGTTATTCCTGATTCAGTATTTTTGTTGCTTTTTCATTATTCTTATTATGATCCTGATTATTATTATTGTTATGAGTATTATGTTGGCTCTTATTGTTGCTATTACTCCATGGCCTTTTGTAAATGATTATTTTCGTAATACTATCAGCAGTAACCAAATGATTTGCATTTTTTATCTTGAATTCATGCTTTTATATTACTGTAGTAATAAGAATATTTCTTTAGTGGCTGATTCTCAGCATTTCATAACTTTTTATTTTATATCTATAGTATACTAATGCTATGTATCAGTTACTCAGGTAAGTCCTAAGTATCTTGGAATAATAATCTAATGCTGTAGACACATACTTTCAATTAGCACCCTATTTCCAGGCAGCCCCGACCTGCAATTTTAGATTTTATTTTAACAAACCTGTCCCTTTTACCCATTGGTGAGATTGCAAGCACCTGCAGATGCAGGGAGGGGAAATATACCCTCTGAATTCTTACATATGGCCGTTGTTTGTACTCAGAGGTCATATCTATTCTCTCTTGCATTTGTATTAGCGACATTAGGCCCTAGTTTCTGGCTCTAGAATCAACTCCAGGCTATGTTCATATTTTTCAGCTGGAGGGAGATGCACCTCCGGGGGGAGGTGGCATGAGAGGTGGTCATAGGACCACCTCAAGATTCGCAGCAACGTGGGTGGGAGAGGCTCATGGAAGATATATCGGCGCCCTCCTGTTGTCCGGCCCTGTCCCAAGAAAAAGAATTCACGGTACGTGGTTACAACCCGGACCTACCTCAAAGTGTAAGGTGGGGGTTGAACAGAAACTAGGTGTTGGGAATTCCAAGACCTAGCAATGAGGGTAATGGACAAAAGAGGGAACTGAAAATCCCTATAATAACAAAAATTAAAAATGAGAAAAGGAATTGAAAATCGCTATAATTAAGAAAGTTAAATAACTAAAAATTTAGAAATGTCCCCAAAGGGAAATAACATCTTTTCAGTTGCGTATTTGAACTGATAAAGATGGGAAAGAAAAAAGTTCCCACCGTCTTTGACATCGTTTTGTGAAAGAAAAATATTGTCATCTATTTTTTTAATTTTAAGTTAACTTTAAGGTCACCTCAAAGCCTCCCCTAGATTTAAGTTTATTAGAATGTGTCATGTATCAATTGTGCATGTTGAATTCTACTTTTTTTTCTCACTATAATGTGTTAAATGTTACCATTTGCAAAAATCATACTCCAATGTATTTTATATTGTTTAAGTAATGTAATTATGTTCATTTAGTTGCTCTCCTATATCATTTTGTCCTTCAATACTAGTTACAGATTGTAATTGTGATGTTAAGTTTTTCTCTTTAACTATTATCATTGTTTTAAGTCATGATTTAACATTTGCAGAGCTTATATCCAACTGTATTTTATAATAGTTAAGTAACATAATTATGTGCAGTCAGTTTCTCTCCGATATCATTTTGTCATTAAATAGTAGTTACATATGGCAATTGTGAATATTTTTTGACTTTTCACACCATGACAAATGTTTTGTTTAAGTAATAAATTTGAATGCCAGAGTGGGTGATGGAGAGATAGAAGGTGTTGTAGGAAAGTATGGGGTACCAGGTGGGAATGAGAGTGGCGAGAGACTGTTAGATATGTGTGTGGAGCAAGAGTTGGTGATAGGTAATAGGTTTACTTAAGAAGTAGTTAATAAATAAGTATACATGGATGAGAGTGGCAAATGGAAGAGTGAAAGAAAGAGCATTGATGGATTATGTGTTGGTAGCAAAGAGCATGGTTGGTAGAGTGAAAGATGTACATGCATTCAGGGGTGTGGCTGCTGGGATGTCTGATCATTTTTTGGTTGAGGCAAAAGAGTGGGGAAATAGTGTGGGGGGATGTAGAAGGGAAATAGTGAAGGTGGAAGAGTTGAAAAAGCCAGAGAAGAGACAGGAATATCAGGACAGGTTGAGAGTGGCATATGACAGGGTGAAAGAAAGAGAAGTTGGGGAGTTAGGGGAGGAATGGGGGTTGATGAAAGAATGTTTTGTGGAACATGCAAAGTGATGTGTGTGGAAAGAGGTTTGCTGGGGGTGGCATGAGGAGAGGCAGCGAGTGGTGGAATGAAGGGGTGAAAATAAAGGTGGAAGAGAAAAAGAGGGCTTTTGAGGAATGGCTGCAGTGTAAAAGTAGGGAGAAGTATGAAAGATATAGGGAGAAAAATGTGGAAACCAAGCGGAAGGTAGAGGAAGAGAAGAGGTTGGCAAATGTTAGGTGGGGACAGGATTTTAGTAGGTCATATGAGGAGAAGAAAAAGAAGTTTTGGAAAGAAGTGAAGAGAGTAAGGAAGGGTGGATCGAGGATGGAAGAGACAGTGAAAGATGTGAATGGACAGATGTTAAGAGGGAACGATGCAAGGAAAAGATGGGCAGAATATTTTGAGTGCTTGCTGAATGTTGAGGAAGATAGAGAGGCAGCTATAGTGGCAGTGGGAGGGGTTCAAGGGCCAGTAATGGGAGATGATATGAGAGAGAGATTACAAGAGAGGAGGTGAAAAGGGCATTGTATGAAGCGAAAACAGGTAAAGCACCTGGAATGGATGGCGTGAGAGCGGAGATGTTGAAAGAAGGGGGTGTGACTGCATTGGAATGGTTAGTGAGAGTGTTTAATATATGCTTTATGTTGTCATTGGTGCCAGTGGAATGGGTGATTGCCTGTATAGTGCCCCTATACAAAGGTAAGGGAGATATGTATGAATGCAGTAATTTTAGGAGTATAAGTTTGTTGAGTGTGGTAGGAAGAGTGTATGGTAGGATACTGGTTAATAGGATTAGGGATAAGGCAGAATATGTGATCGCGGAAGTGCAGAGTGGTTTTAGGTGAGGTAGAGGTTGTATGGATCAGATTTTTATAGTTAGGCAGTTATGTGAGAAATATTTAGCAAAGGGTAAGGATGTGTATTTTGCATTTTTGGATCTGGAGAAAGCATATGATAGAGTTGATAGAGATGCTATGTGGAATGTTTCGAGATTATATGCAATTAATGGTAAATTGTTGCATGCAGTGAAGAGTTTGTATGAGGGAAGTAGAGCTTGTGTTAGGGTAGGGAATGAAGTGAGCGAGTGGTTTCCAGTGAGTGTGGGACTGAGACAGGGATGTGTGATGTCATCATGGCTGTTCAATTTGTATATTGATGGAGTTGTAAGAGAGGTGAATGAGCGAGTGCGTGGTCGAGGTTTGAGAATGGTAGATGGGGATGATAACGAGTGGGAGCTGAATCAGTTGCTGTTTGCAGATGATACTATGGTGGTGGCAGATTCAGAGGAAAAGCTGTGTCAGTTAGTGTCAGAATTTGGAATGGTGTGTGAGAGAAGGAAGTTGCGAGTGAATGTGGGAAAGAGTAAGGTTATGAGGTGTACAAGAAATGAGGATGGCGCTGGATTGAAAGTTATGTTGAATGGAGAGACACTTGAGGAGGTTAATCAGTTTAAGTATTTAGGCTCGGTTATAGCTGCAAATGGTGGAGTGGAAGCAGATGTGTGTCACAGAGTGAATGAAGGATGTAAAGTGTTGGGTGCATTGAAAGGAGTGATGAAGAATAGAGGGTTGGAAATGAATGTTAAGAAAGTTTTGTATGAGAAAGTGGTTGTGCCAACTGTGATGTATGGATCAGAGTTATGGGGTATGAAAGTAAGTGAGAGACGGAAACTAAATGTGTTTGAGATGAAATGCCTGAGGAGTATGATTGGTGTATCTCGATTGGATAGGGTTAGGAATGAAGTGGTGAGAGCAAGAACAGGTGTGAGGAGAGAAATTGCAGCCAGAGTAGATATGAATGTTCTGAGATGGTTTGGCCATGTGGAAAGGATGGATGATGAAAGGCTGCTGAAAAAGGTGATGAATGCAAGAGTTGATGGGAGAAATGCTAGAGGGAGGCCTAGGTTTGGATGGATGGATGGAGTAAGGAGAGCCCTGAATGATAGGAGGATGAATGTGAGGGAAGCAAGCGAGCGTGCTAGGAATAGGAATGAGTGGCGAGCGATTGTGACGCAGCTCTGATGGGCATCTGCTGTTACCACGGGGCTGCATCTTACAGAGGTAGCCCTGTGGTGGGGGCAGTAGGAGGAGTTGGCAGTTGTGAAGCGCCACAGGTTGTGGAAGAGCCGGGAGGATGGGCTGTGGCACTCCAGCAGTGCCATCTGAACGGTCGCTAGCTCCCTCGTCATTGCCCATAGAGCAAAGTAATCCCCCTATTTGTTTTCCTTTCTTGATGTTGGCTACCCCCCAATTAAAGGGGGAACAGCCAAGGTAGATAGAATTAATTTCCGTGTATCATATTCAAATGTATTGTATATTATTTGAGTAATGTAATAGCTTAATTAGTTTTGTTCTTAAATAATTTTGTCAATACTTACTAGCTATATATTGCAATTGTGAATACTGTACTTAATTTTGATATTTTGCCTTTAATTAGAATGCATATTGTAAGGAACATATTTTTCTTTTTAGTTCTTTTTCTTCTGATATCAAATGTTCTGTATGTATGAGAATGTCTTTCAGGAGAATTTTAATAAGCATTAAGAGCATAGTAATTTTGATATTCCTGTAATCTGTTTAGATAATTATATGAGAGTGTAATAGTTTCATAACTTAGTTCATTAGATAGTTCTACCCTGTTTTTTTCTAAAATAATGATAGCTAAAAAATTTTAAGGTTCTATGAAAGAGTTAATGCTTAGTCGAAAATATAAAATATTTCCGAGTGGTGGTGGAAAGTGTTGCATGGCATCTCATACAGACGCCAAGAGCCGCTAGATGGCAGAGTGCGCACTTGAAAACCCGCCCAATAGAGAGGACAGCATACACTCACGGAGCGTTACTTGAAGTTAGACCTTGCCGGGGGGCAGAACTACACAATCTAGTTAGAAACCTCCCCCTAAGGGGGTGGGGAATTGTAACTTATGCTAGTGTGGAACTGCGACAGGAACTAGAGAAATGGGAGCTTTGAGGTGTAAACTAAGTTTGTTATCTCTAAATAAAATTACTGTTAAGTGAAAGATGAATATCTGTTAACACATCACATGTTGTAGCTTCTAGCTTGGTAAATAATATGTCAACACGACAGAATAACGGCCAGTAAAAAAATAAAAATGTAAAAATTTTCATTTGAGTAGATAATCGACCGCCTCAGAGGCACTTTTCCGCCATCCTACTCTTCTTCTACCGCTTAGTACGATCAGATATTATGAAGATATTGGAAAAAAAACATTAAGAACAAACAGCAAACAAACTTTTGATATAATACTGTCAGGTAAATAGCTTCGAGGGAGCATCAGCTGATACAGAAGTGGCAAAACGTTTGTGAATAGAGGTTCGTTCTCCCGCATCCTCCTCCTCTTCTACCGCTTAATACGATCGAATATTATGAAGAGAATTGAAAAGAGCATTAAGAACAAACAGCAAACAAACTTTCAATATAATATCGTCAGGGAAATAGCGTGTAGGAAATATATATATTTCACTTAAGTTTCCCATGTACAGTACAATATATGCTTTCTTTGTTTACAATAAGATTTCGTGCATCATGGTCGATATGTAAAGAAGATAGAATAATGTTTAGAACCAACGAATATTAATACTATAATCTTGAAAATCAGATAAACCCCCAAATAGGGTGAGCAAATAAATATTTCACGAGCAAGATAATGAGCCTGAATAGTGATAAGCATCAGCTGATACGGAAGCGTCAAAACATTTGCCGATAGAGGATCGTTCTCCAGCATCCTCCGCCTCTTCTACCGCTAAATGCAATCGAATATTATGAAGAGAATTGAAAAAAAGCATTAAGAACAAACAGCAAACAAACTTTCGATATAATATCATCAGGGAAAAAGCGTGCAAGGGGGCATCAGCTGATACGGAAGTGGCAAAACTTTTGTGGATAGAGGTTTGTTCTCCCGCATCTTCCTCCTCTTCTACCGCTTAATGTGATCGAATATTATGAAGAGAATTGAAAAAAAGCATTAAGAACAAACAGCAAATAAACTTTTGATATAATATCGTCAGAGAAATATCGTGTCGAGAATATATATATTTCATTTAAGTTTCCCATGTACAGTACGATATACATTTTCGTTGTAATAAATTTTATAGTTTTCTTTTTGTCTCAGCTAACTTGTTTACATTAACATTTTGTGCAGCATGGTCGGAATGTAAAGAAGATAGAATAATGCTTAGAACCAAGGAATATTAATAATATAATAATCTTGAAAATTAGATAAACTCCAAATAAGGTGAGTAAATAAATATTTCATGAGGAAGATATTGTGCCTGAATAGTGATAAGCATCAGCTGATACAGAAGCGAACAAACGTTTGCCGATAGAGGTTCGTTATCCCGCATCCTCCTCCTCTTCTACTGCTTAATGCAATCGAATATTATTGAGAGACTTAAAAAAAAGCATTAACAACAAACAACAAACAAATTTGCGATATAAAATCGTCAGGGAAATAGCATACGAGGGTGCATCAGCTGATAAGGAGGAGGCAAAACGTTTGCTACTTCGTGCTCAACGAATCCTCCACGTCCCAGTGAATGCCTGTTGCCCACCGCATAATACAGTGTTCCCCCCTTATCGTTGTAGTTCGGTTCCAGGACCCGGCGCGAACCAGGAAAACCGCGGATTAGGATCAGCCTTAAAAATAAAAAATAAAAATATATATATATATATATATATATATATATATATATATATATATATATATATATATATATATATATATATATATATATATATATATATTTTTTTTTTTTTTTAAAGATGATTATGACACCAGGACAGGCCAAAAATGATAAAATAAAACGGCCTTTATCAGGCTGTAAAGAGAAACAGAGATGGAGAGTGTAATGACCTGTCAGATGTGAAGGGATTATAAAAGATGTGTAATGAATATCCAGCTCTCTGCTAGGTTTACTATACCTCTGCATTACTTTCATGATGTCTATTCTAAAAATTCTCCTTAGATCTTATTATTATTATTATTATTTTTATTTTTATTATTATTATTACTATTATTATTATTATTATTATTATTGGCAACAATAATTTTCCTTTGATGATGATTGGGGAGATTATTATTATTATTATTATTATTATTATTATTATTATTATTATTATTATCATCATTATTATTACGAATTCGTAATTAAACCATTATTTTTGCTATAAATAATGTAGTTTTGGTTGCATGAAAAAGAGTTACTTAAAGATTATCTCTCTCTCTCTCTCTCTCCAACATTCTACTCTACCCAACCCCCCACACTCTCTTTGTTCCAGCCAACTAGGGAGGGGCACTTTACACAGTTATTAAAAGTAAATAAACCAACAGATGTACAAACAATGATGAGCCCTTAATAATAATAATAATGATGATGATGATAATAATCTCCACAATCATCATCAAAGGAAAATTATTGTTGCCAATGATAATAATAATAATAATAATAACAATAATAATAATAATAATAAGATCTAAGCAGAATTATTGGAATAGACATCATGAAAGTAATGCAGAGGTATATTAATACTCAGCAGAGAGCTGGATATTCATTACACATCTTTTATAATCCCTTCACATCTGACAGGTCATTACACTCTCCATCTCTGTTTCTCTTTACAACCTGATAAAGTCTGTTTTAGTTTATAATTTTTGGACCATCCTGGTGTGTGTGTGTGTGTGTGTGAAAAAAAAAAAACACACACAACAACAATAACACGATACAGTGAGAACGCGAACAAAGAAACGCGAATAACCAGGGGAATACTGTATATTCATTTGTTTACTGTACAGTAAATCTGCATATCATTTATACTGTACACTATTTGAATGTTAATATAAATAACTACAGGTCTTTTCTGCTTTGCTATGTACTCATAAAATATGTTTTACTTATCTAATATCTTTCAAATAGTGTTTCAATGGACGGTTGTGGAACGTATCTATGCCCATTATCATTGTTTCTTATGGAAAATAACTCACTAAATTACGTGAAAATTACAATACGCGGCACTTCTGAGAACCTATCTTTGCGTTATTCTAAAAAGTAGGTATATATATATATATATATATATATATATGTATGATATATATATATATATATATATATATATATATATATATATATATATATATATATATATATATATATATATATATATATATATATATATATATATATATATATATATATATATATAGTGATTCCTCGTTTATCGTGGGGGTTCGGTTCCGGGACCAACAGCGATAGGTGAATTTCCGCGAAGTAGGATCACCCTATATGTACATAGGTATTTTATATTTATTTTTACGTTTACTGTATAAACCCTCCGTGTACTGTTAACAAACCACCCTTTACTTCATAACTAACAGCATGCAAGCGTAAATTTATATGAAAGTGATAGGTAAACTTACCGTGAATGAGGTGTTAATGACATGACATACTCATATACATAGGTATTTTACAATTATTTTTACGTTTACCGTATAAACCCTCCCTGCACAGTTAAAAAACCTTCTTCCTTCTTTCAGCATATCTAACAGTTTCACCTTATCTGTTATGGTTAACATCTTCCTTTGCCACTTAGGCTCACTATCAGGAGCCTTACAAGATGAAGGATGCTTGGGAGGCATAGCAGATGTTGAAAAAAAGAGAAGAAAATAAATCACAAGCACAACGTATTAATAAGCACAACGCGAAAGGCGCACATGTGAGTTAGACTGAACGAGTGAGGCGAGACAATGGAAGATGGTGGGAGAAACAAGCTTCAATCAAAATCAGACCCCATGATACAGAACATGCAGAAAAACTATTATGTGATTCGTCATATTCCACCCTTTCATCCAATAGCATTCCATGAACTATCTCACGTAGGTGCGAGCCTTTGCGTTTTCCAAGACGCCAATGCATATATACACTATCGGACAGTATTTCACATGGTGCAATACTATGAGTTATATGTTTAAATTTATTTTTTACTAATTTTTACTGTTTTTTTATTCTTAGGATAGGAAATAATTGTTTTATCAATAATATAATGAAAATTTCAATATGTACTAGCTCATGTAGGTGCGACCCTTTTCGTTTTCTGAAACGCTGATACCGGTATCGTATTTTACATGGTGCAATACTGTTAGTATTTATGTTTTTTACTATTTTTTACTGTTTTAATATTCTTAGGCTAAGAAATACGTTTTTTATCAATAAAATCATGAAACTACTGAAAATTTTAATATATGCTAGCTCACGTAGGTGCGACCCTTTGCGTTTTCCGAAACGCTGATACCGGTATCGTACTTTCTGTGGTGCAAAGCTACATGTTAAAATTTATGTTTTTTTACTATTTCTTACTGTTTTATTATTCTTAGGCTGGGAAATACATTTTTTTATCAATAAAATAATGAAATTTTTTTTTTTCAATAAAATAATGAAGATACTGAAAATTATTTCTTAAAATTTTAACATTTTCGCATATACCCAGAAAAAAAAACTCGCCAAAAATAAAAAGCGATACAGTGAATCCACGATAGGTGAACCGCGATATAGCAAGGGATTACTGTGTATATATACAGTGTTGCCTCACTTATCGCAGTAGTTTGGTTTCGGGACCCGGCGCGAACCCAGATATCTGTGGTGTAGAGATCTGCCTATATGTACATAGATATTTTAATGTATTTTTATGTTTACACTGTATAAACCCTCCCTGTACTGTTATAAAAACACCCTTTACATTATAAATAACAGCAAGCAACGTAATTTTTTTATGAAAGCGATAGGAAAACTTACCATGAATGAGGTGATGATGACTTGACATTAATAGGTTCCATATTTTACAATAATTTTTACGTTTACGTAAAATAGCGGCTGACCCACAAACTTTTTTCCTTCTTTCAACATATCTAAGAGTTTCACTTTATCTACAATGGTTAACATTTTCCTTTGCCACTTAGACTCACTACAAGAAGCCTTAGAAGATGAAGGATGCTTAGGAGGCATTGCAAAGGTTAAACTATGTGAGTAAAAAAATCACAAGCAAAACATATTAATAATAATAAGCACAACATGAATGGTGCACACGAGTGAGGCGAGACAATGGAAGATGGTGGAAGCCTTTGTCCGATACGCTGATAGCGGTATCGTATTTTACATGTTGCAATACTGTTAGTATTTATATTTTTTACTGTTATATTATTCTTAGGCTAAGAAATACGTTTTTTTTATCAATAAAATCATGAAACTACTGGAAATATAAATATATATGCTAGCTCACGTAGCTTTGACCCCAATACATTGTACGCTATCGAACACAAGCAAAACGTGAGTTAGACTGAACGAGTCTTTGTCCAAAACGCTGATAGCGGTATCGTATTTTACATGTTGCAATACTGTTAGTATTTATGTTTTTTACTATCTTTTACTGTTTTATTATTCTTAGGCTAATAAATACGTTTTTTTTATCAATAAAATCATGAAACTACTGGAAATATAAATATATATGCTAGCTCACGTAGCTGCGACCAAAATACATTGTACGCTATCGAACACTATTTCGCATGATGCAATACTGTGAGTTATACTGTACGTACATATATCATTCAGTTATTAGTACAATGTATATTAATTTAAAATTCATCTACTTATTTGATGATTGTACAAAATCTATTGTATTTGTTCACTGTAATTTGGACCAAATATTCCTTTTGTAATTATTATACTGTACTTTTCAAAAGAGGTGGTCAATAAACGTATCTATCTATCTATCTACATTTATGATTTTTACTATTTTTTACTGTTTTATTATTCGTAGGCTGGGAAATAATTTTTCTTAATCAATTAGATAATGGTATATGTTATTTTCAATAAAAAAAAAATGAAAATACTGAATTTTTTTTTTTTAATATTTTAATATTTTTGCATATACCCATGAAATAAAAAAAAAAAAAAACCGCGATAGAGTGAGAAAGCGAACCAAGAAGCGCGAAGAACTGGGGTAACACTGTGTATATATATATATATATATATATATATATATATATATATATATATATATATATATATATATATATATATATATATATATATATATATATATATATATATATATATATATATATATATATATATATATATATATATACACACCTACTTCATTTTTTCCGTGTTTTCTTAACCGCGAAATTGCAATAACCCCCCAAAAGAATAATAGTAATAAAAAATTCGAAATTCGCAAATAACGCCCATGAAAAACATTAATAAAAAAATTTCATTTTCCAAAATATCGATTGCATGGGAGGCACTTTTCCACCATCCTCCTCCTATTCTACCACATAATGCAATCGAATATTATGATAAAAATGGAAAAAAAGCATTAAAAACAAACAGCAAACATATTTTCAATATAATATCGTCAGGGAAATAGCGTGTGAGTGTGCATCAGCTGATATGGAAGTAGCAAAATGTTTGCCGATAGAGGTTGATTCTTCCGCATCTTACTCCTCTTCTACCGCTTAGTGCGATCGGATATTATGAAGAAAATTGAAAAAAAGCAATAAGACCAAACAGCAAACATATTTTTAATATAATATCGTCAGGGAAATAGCGTGTGAGGGTGCATCAGCTGATATGGAAATAGTAAAACGTTTGCCGATAGAGGTTCGTTCTCCCACATCCTACTCCTCTTCAACCGCTTAAATGCGATCGGATATTATAAAGAAAATTTTAAAAAAGCATTAAGAACAAACAGCAAACATATTTTCAATATAATATTGTCAGGGAAATAGCGTGTGAGGGTGCATCAGCTGATACAGAAGTGTGACAAAACGTATGCATCCTTCTCCTCACCGCCACCATCAGTGTTGCCAGAATATATGAATGAGAGAAATGATGAATATAAAAAATATACATGTAAGCTGGTAAGTTATTTCAAGTATCTTAAAGATGAAGTACATTTTTATTTAAATTACAGTACTACCATCTTGTAATTAATATATATCTTAAAATGTACCATACATTTGAAAATAAAAACATTCGCTTTATCTGGCAACACTGGCCACCATGCACGTCCCATGCTAAGCCTATTACCAACAGCATAATAGAGTGCATTAATATGTTTACTGTACAGTTAATCTGAATATCTTTAATACTGTACACTATTTGCTTGTTAATATAAATAACTACAGGTCTTTCTGCTTTGTTATGTGATAAAATATGTTTTACTTATCTTATAACTTTGGTACAGTATGTCTGGTCCTCCATGCACGTCCCAGTGTAAGCCTGTTGCCAACAGCAAAATAGAGTGCATTAATTTGTTTACTGTACAGTAAATCTGTATATCTTTTATACTATACACTATCTGCATGTTAATATAAATAACTACAGGTCTTTCTGCTTTGCTAAGTAATTATAAAATATGCTTTACTTATCTTATATCTTTTGCATAGTGTGTCTATGGACAGTTGTGGAACGAGCTATGCCCTTTATCATTGTTTCCAATGGAAAATGACTCGTTTTTTCACGACATTTTCCATTTACCCGTCACATCTGAGAACCTGTCCCTGTGTTACTCTGAGAACTAGGTGTGTATATATATATATATATATGTTAATAACACTGAATTGTTAATATACAGTCTAAAATGGAAGGAAAAGCCCATTAAATAAAACAACGAAAATATATATATATATAAAAAGGACTTATTAATTTCGTTACCTAAGCTGGTCACCTTCTCAGAGTACAATTGCAAGAGATACAACTAGCAAAACAGAAGAAAACTTGAAAAGAAGGAGACAAAAGAGCAGCCCAAGAGTCTTAAACATGGGATTAATAGATAACAATCTTAAATGCCCGCCGGGGTTAGTCAGTAATCCCCACAAACAGGCCGCAAAAGGAATTTAAGTCCATACTTGGCTAAATAATATTAACAAAAGAATCTTAAAAATAGCAATTTTATATATATATATATATATATATATATATATATATATATATATATATATATATATATATATATATATATATATATATATATATATATACACACGCACACATACACACAGTCACTGGAGTCGGGGGAGATTCCAAGATGCTGGAAACAAGCAAATGTGATACCTATCTTCAAAAAGGGAAGGAGGGATACAGCTCTGAACTATAGACCAGTTTCCTTGACCAGCATAGTTTGCAAAGTTATGGAGAAACTACTAAGGAAACATATCTCTCTTCACTTGGAATCCTTCAACTTTTTGTCAGTGAGGCAACATGGCTTCAGAGAAGGTAGATCAACAGTAACAAACTTATTAAAATTTTATGATGAGGTAAGCCAAATCTTACAGGAAAGAGAGGGCTGGGCAGACTGCATATTCCTAGACTTCCAGAAAGCGTTTGACACTGTTCCACATGGGAGACTTATTAGGAAGCTGCAATCAATGGCTAGAATAGGTGGGAATGTTTTGGAATGGATAAAAACTTACTTAGAAGGAAGGGAACAGAGGGTTAGAGTAAGACACTCAGTGTCTGAATGGAGAAGAGTTAGTAGTGGAGTTCCACAGGGTTCAGTTTTAGGGCCACTTTTGTTCCTTGTATATGTAAATGACCTACCAGAGTCTGTAAATTCATTCATGAATATGTTTGCAGATGATGCAAAGATTGTGAAGAAAGTAAAAAACGAGAACAATGGTAGAGAACTTCAGGAGGATCTAAATAATCTGCATGAGTGGTCAGAAAAGTGGCTAATGGAATTCAATACTTCAAAATGTAAGGTAATGAGAATGGGTACAAGTGCAAGAAGGCCCAAGCTTGACTACTCGGTGGCTGGAGTACAACTTCAAGAGACAGAAAATGAGAGAGATCTAGGAGTAAACATACTGGCAGATTTGTCTCAAGAAATACATATAAATGGCATAGTAAGGGCAGCATATGCATTCTTATCAAATGTAAGGGTAGCCTTCAGGCACATGGACAAGGAAATGTTCAGAAATATTTATGTAACCTATGTGAGGCCAAAACTCGAATATGCAGCCCCCTTTTGGAATCCGCACTTGAAAAAGCACATAGCTAAGCTTGAAAAAGTTCAAAGACATGCCACGAAACTGGTGCCAGAAATACGCAATCTCAGTTATGATGAGAGGCTGAGGGAATTAGACTTACCATCACTCGAAGCTAGAAGAGTGAGGGGGGATATGGTGACAGTCTTTAAATTCCTTCATGGTTATGATAAGAGTGGATAGGGATCGATATTTTGATATGGCTGGCTCTAGAACTAGAGGTCATAGTTTGAAGCTTCGTAAGAAAACTTCTTTGCAGGATGTAAGGAAATACTTTTTCAGTGTAAGAGTAGTTGATAATTGGAATTGGCTAAGCGAGGAGGTAGTTAATGCTATCTCAATCCATAGTTTTAAGGACAGGTATGATAAGTATCACTAAGTATAAAATGGAACCGATCAGGAGACGGGAAGATACGAGCTTTGGGCTCTTTCCCGTAAACACAATTAGGTAAACACACATAAATATATATATATATATATATATATATATATATATATATATATATATATATACAGTGTTGCCTCCCTTATCGCGGTAGTTTGGTTCTGGGACAAGGCGCGAAACAGGAAAATCGCGAAGTAGGATCAGCCTGTATTTTTTTTTTTTTTTTTTTTTTAAAGATGATTATGACACCAGGACAGGCCAAAAATTATAAAATAAAACGGCTTTTATCAGGCTGTAAAGAGAAAGAGATATGGAGTGTGATGACCTGTCAGATGTGAAGGGATTATAAAAGATGTGTAATGAATATCCAGCTCTCTGCTGGGTTTACTATACCTCTGCATTACCTTCACGATGTCTATTCTAAAACTTCTCCTTAGATCTAATTATTATTATTATTATTATTATTATTATTATTATTATTATTATTATTATTATTATTGGCAACAATAATTTTATTTTGATGATGATTGGGGAGATTATTATTATTATTATTATCATTATTATTATTATTATTATTATTATTATTATTATTATCATCATCATTATTACTACGGATTCGTAATTAAACCATTATTTTTACTATAAATAATGTAGTTTTGGTTGAATGAACAAGAGTTATTTAAAGATTCTCTCTCTCTCTCTCCAACATTCTATTCTACCCAACCCTCCACACTCTCTTTGTCCCAGCCAACTAGGGAGGGGCACTTTACACAGATATTAAAAGTAAATAAACCAACAGATGTGCAAACAATGATGAGCCCTTAATAATAATAATAATGATGATGATGATAATAATCTCCACAATCATCATCAAAGGAAAATTATTGTTGCCAATGATAATAATATAATAACAATAATAATAATAATAATAATAATAATAATAATAATAATAACAATAACAATAAGATCTAAGCAGAATTATTGGAATACACATCATGAAAGTAATGCAGAGGTATATTAAAATCCAGCAGAGAGCTGGATATTCATTACACATCTTTTATAATCCCTTCACATCTGACAGGTCATTACACTCTCCATCTCTGTTTCACTTTACAACCTGATAAAGTCTGCTTAATTTTATCATTTTTTGGCCCATCCTAGTGTCACAATGCTCGGGAAAAAAAAAAAAAAAAAAAAAAAAAAAAAAAAAAAAAAAAAAAAAAAAAAAAAAAAAAAGGGCGATACAGTGAGAATGCGAACCAAGAAACGCGAATAACCGGGGTAACACTGTATATATATATATATATATATATATATATATATATATATATATATATATATATATATATATATATATATATATATATATATATATATATATACAAAGTTATGGAGAAACTACTAAGGAAACATATCTCTCTTCACTTGGAATCCTTCAACTTTTTGTCAGTGAGGCAACATGGCTTCAGAGAAGGTAGATCAACAGTAACAAACTTATTAGAATTTTATGATGAGGTAAGCCGAATCTTACAGGAAAGAGAGGGCTGGGCAGATTGCATATTCCTAGACTTCCAGAAAGCGTTTGATACTGTTCCACATGGGAGACTTATTAGGAAGCTGCAATCAATGGCTAGAATAGGTGGAAATGTTTTAGAAAGGATAAAAACTTACTTAGAAGGAAGGAAACAGAGGGTTAGAGTAAGACACTCAGTGTCTGAATAGAGAAGAGTTAGTAGTGGAGTTCCACAGGGTTCAGTTTTAGGGCCACTTTTGTTCCTTGTATATGTAAATGACCTACCAGAGTTTGTAAATTCATTCATGAATATGTTTGCAGATGATGCAAAGATTGTGAAGAAAGTAAAAAACGAGAACAATGGTAGAGAACTTCAGGAGGATCTAAATAATCTGCTTGAGTGGTCGGAAAAGTGGCTAATGAAATTCAATACTTCAAAATGTAAGGTAATGAGAATGGGTATAAGTGCAAGAAGACCCAAGCTTGACTACTCGGTGGCTGGAGTACAACTTCAAGAGACAGATAATGAGAGAGATCTAGGAGTAAACATACTGGCAGATTTGTCTCCAGAAATACATATAAATGGCATAGTAAGGGCAGCATATGCATTCTTATCAAATGTAAGGGTAGCCTTCAGGCACATGGACAAGGAAATGTTCAGAAATATTTATGTAACCAGTGTGAGGCCAAAACTCGAATATGCAGCCCCCTTTTGGAATCCGCACTTGAAAAAGCACATAGCTAAGCTTGAAAAAGTTCAAAGACATGCCACGAAACTGGTGCCAGAAATACGCAATCTCAGTTATGATGAGAGGCTGAGGGAATTAGACTTACCATCACTCGAAGCTAGAAGAGTGAGGGGGGATATGGTGACAGTCTTTAAATTCCTTCATGGTTATGATAGAGTGGATAGGGATCGATATTTTGATATGGCTGGCTCTAGAACTAGAGGTCATAGTTTGAAGCTTCGTAAGAAAACTTCTTTGCAGGATGTAAGGAAATACTTTTTCAGTGTAAGAGCAGTTGATAATTGGAATTGGCTAAGCGAGGAGGTAGTTAATGCTATCTCATTCCATAGTTTTAAGGACAGGTATGATAAGTATCACTAAGTATACAATGGAACCGATCAGGAGACGGGAAGATACGAGCTTTGGGCTCTTTCCCGTAAACACAATTAGGTAATCACATACATACGCACATACACAAATGTAAGGGTAGCCTTCAGGCACATGGACAAGGAAATGTTCAGTAATATTTATGTAACCTATGTGAGGCCAAAACTCGAATATGCAGCCCCCTTTTGGAATCCGCACTTGAAAAAGCACATAGCTAAGCTTGAAAAAGTTCAAAGACATGCCACGAAACTGGTGCCAGAAATACGCAATCTCAGTTATGATGAGAGGCTGAGGGAATTAGACTTACCATCACTCGAAGCTAGAAGAGTAAGGGGGGATATGGTGACAGTCTTTAAATTCCTTCATGGTTATGATAGAGTGGATAGGGATCGATATTTCGATATGGCTGGCTCTAGAACTAGAGGTCATAGTTTGAAGCTTCGTAAGAAAACTTCTTTGCAGGATGTAAGGAAATACTT
>JAXCGZ010015505.1:5000-12500 GCA_037179515.1 Halocaridina rubra | reverse complement strand
ATGTACATAGATATTTTAATTTATTTTTACGCTTACACTGTATAAACCCTCCCTGTACTGTTAACAAACCACCCTTTACTTCATAAATAACAGCATGCTATCGTAAACTTATATGAAAGTGATAGATAAACTTACTGTGAATAAGGTGGTAATGACATGATATACTCATGTACATAGGTATTTTACAATTATTTTTACGTTTACTGTATAAACCCTCCCTGCACTGTTAAAAAACCACAATTTATTTTATAAATAACAGCATGCAACGTAAATTTATATGTACGTGATAGGTAAACTTACCGTGAAGGAGGTGGTAATGAGTTTGTAGACGCCAGTGGAAATTTTTCCGCAGCCAATAACAGCTTTACGGCTGTTATTCATTGAGGCCAAAATAGTGGCCGACGTATCTAAGAGTTTCAACTTATCTGTTATGGTTAAGATCTTCCTTTGCCGCTTATGCTCACTACCAAAAGCCTTAGAAGATGAAGGATGCTTGGGAGGCATTGCAAAAGTTAAAATATGCAAGTAAAAAAATCACGAGCAAAACGTATTAATAAGCACGTGAACGGCGCACACGTGAGTTAGACTGAACAAGTGAGGCGAGACAATGGAAGATGGTGGGAGAACCAGACTTCAATGAAAAAGCCAATCAGACCCCATGATACAGATCTCTCACTCTTTCAGCCAATAGCATTCCATGAACTATCTCACGTAGGTGCAAGCCTTTGTCCGAAACGCTGATAGCGGTATCGTATTTTACATGGTGCAATACTGTTAGTATTTATGTTTTTTACAATTTTTTACTGTTTTATTATTCTTAGGCTAAGAAATACGTTTTTTTATCAATAAAATCATGAAACTACTGGTAATTTTAATATATATGCTAGCTCACGTAGGTGCTACCCCAATACATTGTACGCTATCAGATAGTATTTCACATGATGCAATACTGTGAGTTATATATCTAAATTTATGTTTTTTACTATTTTTTACTGTTTTATTACTCTTAGGCTACGAAATACTTGTTTTATCAATAAAATAATGAAAACTTCAATATGTACAATCTCACGTTTTCCCAAACGCTGATACCGGTATCATATTTTACATGGTGCAATACTGTTCGTATTTATGTTTTTTACTATTTTTTACTGTTTTATTATTCTTAGGCTAAGAAATACGTTTATTTATCAATAAAATCATGAAACTACTGGAAATTTTAATATATGCTAGCTCACGTAGGTGTGACCCTTTGCGTTTTCCGAAACGCTAATACCGGTATCATACTTTCTATGGTGCAGCGTTACATGTTCAAATTTATGTTTTTTTACTATTTCTTACTGTTTTATTATTCGTAGGCTGGGAAATAATTTTTTTTTATCAATTAAATAATGACATTTTTTTTTCTTCAATAAAAAAATGAAAATACAGTGTTACCTTGTTTATTCGCGCTTCTTGGTTCACGTTCTCACTCTATCGCGGGTTTTTTTTTTTTGGACAAATTATTATTTTATTTTATGGGTATACGCAAAAATATTAAAATATTGAAATTTTTTGTTCTCATTAATTTAATTTTTTTATTGAAATTTACGTTGCGTGCTGTTATTTATAATGTAAAGGGTGTTTTTTTAACAGTGCTGGGAGGGTTTATACAGTTCGTAAACGAATAAATAATTTTAAATGAGTATGTGTGTCACGTCACCTCATTCATCGTAAATTTATCTATCACTTTCATAAAAATTTACGTTGCTTGCTGTTATTTATAATGTAAAGGGTGTTTTTTTAACAGTGCAGGGAGGGTTTATACAGTACGTAAACGAAAAAGTAATTGTAAATGAGTATGTATGTCACGTCATTATCACCTCATTCACCGTAATTTTATCTATCACTTTCATAAAAATTTACCTTGCTTGCTGTTATTTATAATGTAAAGGGTGTTTTTTTAACAGTGCAGGGAGGGTTTATACAGTACGTAAACGAAAAAATAATTGTAAATGAGTATGTATGTCACGTCATTATCACCTCATTCACTGTAATTTTATCTATCACTTTCATAAAACTTTACGTTGCTTGCTGTTATTTTTAATGTAAAGGGTGTTTTTTTAACAGTGCTGGGAGGGTTTATACAGTACATAAACGAAAAATAATTGTAAATGAGTATGTATGTCACGTCATTATCACCTTATTCACCGTAATTTTATCTATCACTTTCATAAAAATTTACGTTGCTTGCTGTTATTTATAATGTAAAGGGTGTTTTTTTAACAGTGCAGGGAGGGTTTATACAGTACGTAAACGAAAAAATAATTGTAAATGAGTATGTATGTCACGTCATTATCACCTCATTCACCGTAATTTTATCTATCACTTTCATAAAAATTTACGTTGCTTGCTGTTATTTATAATGTAAAGGGTGTTTTTTTAACAGTGCAGGGAGGGTTTATACAGTACGTAAACGAAAAAGTAATTGTAAATGAGAATGTATGTCACGTCATTATCACCTCATTCACCGTAATTTTATCTATCACTTTCATAAAAATTTACCTTGCTTGCTGTTATTTATAATGTAAAGGGTGTTTTTTTAATAGTGCAGGGAGGGTTTATACAGTACGTAAACGAAAAAATAATTGTAAATGAGTATGTATGTCACGTCATTATCACCTCATTCACCGTAATTTTATCTATCACTTTCATAAAAATTTACATTGCTTGCTGTTATTTATAATGTAAAGGGTGTTTTTTTAACAGTGCAGGGAGGGTTTATACAGTACATAAACGAAAAATAATTGTAAATGAGTATGTATGTCACGTCATTATCACCTCATTCACTGTAATTTTATCTATCACTTTCATAAAACTTTACGTTGCTTGCTGTTATTTTTAATGTAAAGGGCGTTTTTTTAAAAGTGCTGGGAGGGTTTATATAGTACATAAACGAAAAATAATTGTAAATGAGTATGTATGTCACGTCATTATCACCTCATTCACCGTAATTTTATCTATCACTTTCATAAAAATTTACGTTGCTTGCTGTTATTTATAATGTAAAGGGTGTTTTTTTAACAGTGCAGGGATGGTTTATACAGTACGTAACTAAAAAATAATAGTAAATGAGTATGTATGTCACGTCATTATCACCTCATTCACCGTAATTTTATCTATCACTTTCATAAAAATTTACGTTGCTTGCTGTTATTTATAATGTAAAGGGTGTTTTTTTAACAGTGCAGTGAGGGTTTATACAGTACGTAAACGAAAAAATAATTGTAAATGAGTATGTATGTCAAGTCATTATCACCTCATTCACTGTAATTTTATCTATCACTTTCATAAAACTTTACGTTGCTTGCTGTTATTTTTAATGTAAAGGGTGTTTTTTTAACAGTGCTGGGAGGGTTTATACAGTACATAAACGAAAAATAATTGTAAATGAGTATGTATGTCACGTCATTATCACCTTATTCACCGTAATTTTATCTATCACTTTCATAAAAATTTACGTTGCTTGCTGTTATTTATAATGTAAAGGGTGTTTTTTTAACAGTGCAGGGAGGGTTTATACAGTACGTAAACGAAAAAATAATTGTAAATGAGTATGTATGTCACGTCATTATCACCTCATTCACCGTAATTTTATCTATCACTTTCATAAAAATTTACGTTGCTTGCTGTTATTTATAATGTAAAGGGTGTTTTTTTAACAGTGCAGGGAGGGTTTATACAGTACGTAAACGAAAAAGTAATTGTAAATGAGAATGTATGTCACGTCATTATCACCTCATTCACCGTAATTTTATCTATCACTTTCATAAAAATTTACCTTGCTTGCTGTTATTTATAATGTAAAGGGTGTTTTTTTAACAGTGCAGGGAGGGTTTATACAGTACGTAAACGAAAAAATAATTGTAAATGAGTATGTATGTCACGTCATTATCACCTCATTCACTGTAATTTTATCTATCACTTTCATAAAACTTTACGTTGCTTGCTGTTATTTTTAATGTAAAGGGCGTTTTTTTAAAAGTGCTGGGATGGTTTATACAGTACATAAACGAAAAATAATTGTAAAAGAGTATGTATGTCACGTCATTATCACCTCATTCACCGTAATTTTATCTATCACTTTCATAAAAATTTACGATGCTTGCTGTTATTTATAATGTAAAGGGTGTTTTTTTAACAGTGCAGGGATGGTTTATACAGTACGTAACTAAAAAATAATTGTAAATGAGTATGTATGTCACGTCATTATCACCTCATTCACCGTAATTTTATCTATCACTTTCATAAAAATTTACGTTGCTTGCTGTTATTTATAATGTAAAGGGTGTTTTTTTAACAGTGCTGGGAGGGTTTATACAGTACGTAAACGAAAAAATAATTGTAAATGAGTATGTATGTCACGTCATTATCACCTCATTCACTGTAATTTTATCTATCACTTTCATAAAACTTTACGTTGCTTGCTGTTATTTTTAATGTAAAGGGTGTTTTTTTTAACAGTGCTGGGAGGGTTTATACAGTACATAAACGAAAAATAATTGTAAATGAGTATGTATGTCACGTCATTATCACCTCATTCACCGTAATTTTATCTATCACTTTCATAAAAATTTACCTTGCTTGCTGTTATTTATAATGTAAAGGGTGTTTTTTTAACAGTGCAGGGAGGGTTTATACAGTACATAAACG
The DNA here is from genome assembly GCA_037179515.1 of Halocaridina rubra. Taxonomy (NCBI): domain Eukaryota; kingdom Metazoa; phylum Arthropoda; class Malacostraca; order Decapoda; family Atyidae; genus Halocaridina; species Halocaridina rubra. The sequence goes on along the minus strand of JAXCGZ010015505.1, from coordinate 7,811 downwards.
AAAAATAATTGTAAATGAGTATGTATGTCACGTCATTATCACCTCATTCACCGTAATTTTATCTATCACTTTCATAAAAATTTACCTTGCTTGCTGTTATTTATAATGTAAAGGGTGTTTTTTTAACAGTGCAGGGAGGGTTTATACAGTACGTAAACGAAAAAATAATTGTAAATGAGTATGTATGTCACGTCATTATCACCTCATTCACCGTAATTTTATCTATCACTTTCATAAAAATTTACGTTGCTTGCTGTTATTTATAATGTAAAGGGTGTTTTTTTAACAGTGCAGTGAGGGTTTATACAGTACGTAAACGAAAAAATAATTGTAAATGAGTATGTATGTCACGTCATTATCACCTCATTCACTGTAATTTTATCTATCACTTTCATAAAACTTTACGTTGCTTGCTGTTATTTTTAATGTAAAGGGTGTTTTTTTAACAGTGCTGGGAGGGTTTATACAGTACATAAACGAAAAATAATTGTAAATGAGTATGTATGTCACGTCATTATCACCTTATTCACCGTAATTTTATCTATCACTTTCATAAAAATTTACGTTGCTTGCTGTTATTTATAATGTAAAGGGTGTTTTTTTAACAGTGCAGGGAGGGTTTATACAGTACGTAAACGAAAAAATAATTGTAAATGAGTATGTATGTCACGTCATTATCACCTCATTCACCGTAATTTTATCTATCACTTTCATAAAAATTTACGTTGCTTGCTGTTATTTATAATGTAAAGGGTGTTTTTTTAACAGTGCAGGGAGGGTTTATACAGTACGTAAACGAAAAAGTAATTGTAAATGAGAATGTATGTCACGTCATTATCACCTCATTCACCGTAATTTTATCTATCACTTTCATAAAAATTTACCTTGCTTGCTGTTATTTATAATGTAAAGGGTGTTTTTTTAACAGTGCAGGGAGGGTTTATACAGTACGTAAACGAAAAAATAATTGTAAATGAGTATGTATGTCACGTCATTATCACCTCATTCACTGTAATTTTATCTATCACTTTCATAAAACTTTACGTTGCTTGCTGTTATTTTTAATGTAAAGGGCGTTTTTTTAAAAGTGCTGGGATGGTTTATACAGTACATAAACGAAAAATAATTGTAAAAGAGTATGTATGTCACGTCATTATCACCTCATTCACCGTAATTTTATCTATCACTTTCATAAAAATTTACGATGCTTGCTGTTATTTATAATGTAAAGGGTGTTTTTTTAACAGTGCAGGGATGGTTTATACAGTACGTAACTAAAAAATAATTGTAAATGAGTATGTATGTCACGTCATTATCACCTCATTCACCGTAATTTTATCTATCACTTTCATAAAAATTTACCTTGCTTGCTGTTATTTATAATGTAAAGGGTGTTTTTTTAACAGTGCAGGGAGGGTTTATACAGTACGTAAACGAAAAAATAATTGTAAATGAGTATGTATGTCACGTCATTATCACCTCATTCACTGTAATTTTATCTATCACTTTCATAAAACTTTACGTTGCTTGCTGTTATTTTTAATGTAAAGGGTGTTTTTTTAACAGTGCTGGGAGGGTTTATACAGTACATAAACGAAAAATAATTGTAAATGAGTATGTATGTCACGTCATTATCACCTCATTCACTGTAATTTTATCTATCACTTTCATAAAACTTTACGTTGCTTGCTGTTATTTTTAATGTAAAGGGCATTTTTTTAAAAGTGCTGGGAGGGTTTATACAGTACATAAACGAAAAATAATTGTAAATGAGTATGTATGTCACGTCATTATCACCTCATTCACCGTAATTTTATCTATCACTTTCATAAAAATTTACCTTGCTTGCTGTTATTTATAATGTAAAGGGTGTTTTTTTAACAGTGCAGGGATGGTTTATACAGTACGTAACTAAAAAATAATTGTAAATGAGTATGTATGTCACGTCATTATCACCTCATTCACCGTAATTTTATCTATCACTTTCATAAAAATTTACGTTGCTTGCTGTTATTTATAATGTAAAGGGTGTTTTTTTAACAGTGCAGGGAGGGTTTATACAGTACGTAAACGAAAAAATAATTGTAAATGAGTATGTATGTCACGTCATTATCACCTCATTCACTGTAATTTTATCTATCACTTTCATAAAACTTTACGTTGCTTGCTGTTATTTTTAATGTAAAGGGTGTTTTTTTTAACAGTGCTGGGAGGGTTTATACAGTACATAAACGAAAAATAATTGTAAATGAGTATGTATGTCACGTCATTATCACCTCATTCACCGTAATTTTATCTATCACTTTCATAAAAATTTACCTTGCTTGCTGTTATTTATAATGTAAAGGGTGTTTTTTTAACAGTGCAGGGAGGGTTTATACAGTACGTAAACGAAAAAATAATTGTAAATGAGTATGTATGTCACGTCATTATCACCTCATTCACCGTAATTTTATCTATCACTTTCATAAAAATTTACGTTGCTTGCTGTTATTTATAATGTAAAGGGTGTTTTTTTAACAGTGCGGTGAGGGTTTATACAGTACGTAAACGAAAAAATAATTGTAAATGAGTATGTATGTCACGTCATTATCACCTCATTCACCGTAATTTTATCTATCACTTTCATAAAAATTTACGTTGCTTGCTGTTATTTATAATGTAAAGGGTACTTTTTAACAGTGCAGGGAGGGTTTATACAGTGTAAACGTAAAAATATATTAAAATATCTATGTATATATAGGCGGATCCTACTTCGCGGAGTTCCTGGTTCGCGCCGGGTCTTGGAACCGAACTACTGCGATAAGTGAG
>JAXCGZ010015504.1:62500-65000 GCA_037179515.1 Halocaridina rubra | reverse complement strand
ATATATATATATATATATACATATATATAATATATATATATATATATATATATATATATATATATATATATATATAGAGAGAGAGAGAGAGAGAGAGAGAGAGAGAGAGAGAGAGAGAGAGAGAGAGAGTGAGAGAGAGAGAGAGAGAGAGAGAGAGAGAGATGAAGAAAGGTTTGGAAGGTGAATATAGAATAGGAGTTGCCCAACGGATGGAGGTGGGGGAGGGAGTTGGATGGAATAGAAGCTATTAAAAGTCATTTCCAGGAGTGGGGGGGGAACTTTCCTCTTTTAACAACGTTCAAAATAATAATATTAAGAGTTTCATTCCTTTGAATGTTAAACTTTCTGAATGGCATATTCAACGAACACTTTACCATGAGGAAGAATATTTTTTTATGTGAAAAAAGGATGTTCTTTTGAGGTCGACTTTCTACCAAGGCAACCTATTTGCGAGATTACACATTTTCAATAAAATTTTCTATAAAAACCACTCTCTCTCTCTCTCTCTCTCTCTCTCTCTCTCTCTCTCTCCTCTCTCTCTCTCTCTCTCTCTCTCTCTCTCTCTCTCTCTCTCTCTCTCCTCTCTCTCTCTCTCTCTCTCTCTCTCTCTCTCTCTCTCTCTGTCTTTCTGTCTTCCTGCTTGTCTGTTTGGCTATCTTTCTATCTATCTATCTATCTATCTATCTATCTATCTATCTATCTATCTATATATATATATATATATATATATATATATATATATAGTATATAATTATATATATATATATATATATATATATATATATATATATATATATATATATATATATATATATATATATAGTCTCTTTACAATTTAAGAAATATATTACAAAATCCATTGATGAGATAATCTTAATCAAATTTGTTTTATGTACTCAGTAGTTATCAGATTTTTAATGACATTGCATTTGTATATTTCAAGTACCCTGTTGATGAAAGAGGTGCTGTTAAATGAACCCCTAAAAAATGGCTACTCCTCAAGAAAAGGCAAAATGTGTGTCATGGTTTATTGAAATTAAATCGGATACGCAGACTCAACGAAACTACAGAACTAAGTATGGAAGAGATCCACCGTCACGTCCGTCAATTTGTGGTTGGCTCAAGAAATTGATGGAGACAAGGACAGTGTTGGATAAAGGGCGGACCAAAAACTTCTGAGGAAAATATTGATCGTGTAAGACAAAGCCTTTGATCATTCTCTTACACAGTCCATCCGTACTGCTGCCAGACACTTACAGCTACCAAGTTCAACAGTACACAAAGTCTTACACAAGAACATGCTATTGTACGCTTTCAAAGTGCAAACGTTTACAGGCACTCGAGCCAAATGATAAACCAAGACGAAAAGAAATTGCAGTTAACATATTGGAACGAATTTCTGAGGATGAAACGTTCTTCAATCGAGTTTATTTTAGTGATGAGGCAACCTTTCATATTTCAGGGAAACTGAATACACATAAAGTGAGAACATGGGGATAAGAAAATCCCATGTGACTAGGAAACTTCACCGAGATATTTCAAAGTTGAAAGTGAGTTGTGTGGGATCATATGCAATCGAATCATTGGTCCATTTTCCTTCATCGAGACATCAATTACTGCAGATGTTTACCTTGTTTTCTGACTGACTATGTGGCACCACAACTAGATGACCTCCTACCAAACATCATTCTCCAGCAAGATGGTGCACCAACACATTGGGGACTGCATGTTCGTACGTTCCTAAATCAAACATTGCCAGACCGGTGGATTGGAAGGGATGGCCCAGTATCCTGGCTACCTCATTCATAAGAAATCATTCCCCTGGACTTTTTTCTATGGGGTTATGTCAAAGATATCGTGTATTGTACAAAGATGCGGAATATCTCTGTTGTCAAACAATAGATCATTGATTCCATTGCCACCATTGATGAGGATATGCTACAGCGAACATGGCGAGAAATTGAGTACGGTCTTGATGCGCTTCGTGCAACTAATGTTGCCCATATAGAGATGAGGTAAATGAGGCAACAAAACTTCAATATCTACTCCTCATTTTGTTTGTTATATTTTTTAAGCTGTAAAGAGACTTTATGGACACCCTGTGTGTGTGTGTGTATATATATATATATATATATATATATATATATATATATATATATATATATATATATATATATATATATATATATATATATATATATATCGATCTCGTAGAGGAGTGTTTCGCAGAAAAGTACATAAGTATAGCTAGGTGTCTTTATTATGAATATAATTAAAAAAAAAAAAAATTGCCAACTCGACTATGTCAAAATTAAGTTTTCATAACTCACTTTCTCTCTTTCCCCTATGCATTAACATTAACCAACATATTCAAAGCTTTGAAACTGATCATGAACTGACCTAACATATGTGATAATGTACTCAGCATTTTGAAACTGAATTGATAGGAAATGCAATACAAAGACACCACTACCTTTGACTTATTATTGCAAGAGTTTCT
>JAXCGZ010015504.1:37500-52500 GCA_037179515.1 Halocaridina rubra | reverse complement strand
GGCAATTATGGCAGAGATGCAAGTGAGAGACAGTATTTTGGGCGCAAACAAGCGGAAGCAAACAAGAGAAACGAGAAATAATTATGGACAAAATAGGTTTCCGGTCGATATCTGCAGAACATTCTTTGCGTTGCATGAGAATAGTAAAGAAGCTACCGAAACGCATCTAGATAGGCTAATGACATATCAGCAAGATCAAATTTATAACAAAATTAATCAGCAAGAAAAATTTTTATTATATAGCAAAATTTAACAGCAAGAGCAATTTTATGAAAAGAAAACTGCGTAAACAACATATCTAACAGACTCGCTAGGCTTACGGAATCATACATGAGAGAAAAGCAGAAAACAGATAAATAGGAGGGACATTTTTAGATTGGGATCATGCTTTCTACACGTACAAGAATATTAAACAAGATATATTTAAAATTAGCTATATACTGAAATATAAACTGCAAATAATCAAAATCTGAAAAATGTTTTTTTTTAGTAAGAAAAGAAAAGATAGTTAAAAGTTCATTACATAACTAATAAGGCATCTATAAAGTCTTCTGGTGACTTGGAGTGGAACATTCTATCACACACACACACACACACGCACACACACACACACACACACACACACACACTCACACACACACACACACACACACACACACACACACACAGACAGACAGACAGACAGACAGACAGACAGACAGAGAGAGAGAGAGAGAGAGAGAGAGAGAGAGAGAGAGAGAGAGAGAGAGAGAGAGAGAGAGAGAGAGAGAGAGAGAGAGAGAGAGAGAGAGCTTTAATTACATTTCTCTAATCATAATAATAATGATAATAATAATAATAATTATAATAATAATAAAAATAATAATAGTAATAATAATAATAATAATAATAATAATAATAATAATAATAATAATAATAATAATAATAATAATAATAATAATAATAGAGGAAATACAAGGCAATAACGCATTTTAAATGTCTTCAAATAATCTACTTTCCTTATCAGGAATCGAACCTGAGAACTCTAGTCTACAGTGTCATAGTCTAGTCCACTCTGCCACAGAAGTTGCTAAAAGAGAGGAAACTGGAACATCTGTTAATATCACACAGAAGAAGTGACGCCATTGCGACCAGTAATCTCCGGTTTACCCCTCTCCGATACCCATCAGTTGTCAGTATGCACATTTAATTCTCCTCATGAACACCCAAGTCCTAAATGATAGAACAAACGAAATATAATAACGCATTTTCAAATTCCATTTCACCTTCCTTGTCGGGAATCGAACCTTTTAACTCTGTTGTGGCAATCTAGACAAGAGTTCCCAGGTTTGATTCCGAACTTAAAAGGTAGATTATTTGGAACCATCTATAATGCATCATTGCACTACATTTTCTCTATCATCTAAACCTTGGGTGTTGAGGAGGCGAATTAAATGTGTCCACAGACCACTGGTGGGTTGGGGAGGGGGATAAAACGGAGATTAATAGTCGCAGTGGCGGCCCTCCGTCTGTGTGATTACAGGAGATGTCCCTGTTCTCTCTCTTTTAGCAACTTAGAGAAGAGAGAGAGAGCTTGAAAATAATAAAAGATTTAGGGTATGATGAGGTGGAGGTGAAGAAATAAAATCACAAATTGCGAAAGTTCACTGAAAGAAATATTAAGTAAAACGATAATAGAATTAATATGCTCAAAGAGGAAGAAAAATATTGAGGAGAGGATACTGAACAGTGAAATTACTGGAGGCTCAAAACGTCAGAAGTCAATGACGGTATAAAAGAGCTTCACACACATTCAATAACATATATAATATGTAACCTAATTAGAGATAAAATAACAGACACTAGGAGAGCAAACCACCTGATCTCGGCGACCGTCAAAAGTCAGAAAATTGAAGAGGCTTGTGTCAGAAACGGCATCTGATCGTACCACACACTAGCTTAGTGAGGGAGAAGAAGAAGAAGAAGAAGAAGAAGAAGAAGAAGAAGAAGAAGAAGAAGAAGAAGAAGAAGAAGAAGAAGAAGAAGAAGAAGAAGAAGAAGAAGAAGAAGAAGAAGAAGAGCAATAAAATGTGCGTAGAAATCAGGAAAGTTCATTATAAAAAGTTACAAGAAGTTATTTTTTTCTTTCTGAGAGCAAGTTAGCAACTAGTTATGAATAAGAAAAGAAAAACAGGGTTTTGCCAATGAACTTAAATTCTTTATATGTCATCGGGTTAATCGCACTATTTATCATTATGCCATATTAATTTTCTACACTTCCTCTTAGTTTCTTTTTGGTTTCTTTTTCATCTTAATTTTTTTTTTCTTCATTCATTTTTTTCTGTTTGCCTTTCTTCTTTTTCTTACTCTTTTTCTCAGTTTTCTCTATATTTTGTCTCTTATCTTTTGCAATAATTTTCTTGTTTTTCATCTTACTATTCTTCTTAGTTTTCTTTCTCTTCTTTATCTTCTTTTCCCGCTTGGCTTCTTCTTTTTATGAGCAGTATTCAATATGATTAGTTACTCTTTCTCTCACAAATCCTCTTCAAGTCCAATGTTTAGACATGTCTCAAAGTATTACGGCTCTTTCGGACACAATCATTCTCCATTCACTACTGCTTGGGATAGGCAACAAACAAACAAACAAACAAACAAACATTTATTTCCATTTTTATACAATGGCTATTCTGTACAAACTAAGAGTACACTTATAAGTATACATGTAATTAAGCAAAAAGTGAACAGAAAATGAAGATTACCTTGAATTAACAGATATGTATAAATTATGATAACAATAATCATAATGCAGTCAAATGTTTACAATTTAATACTAATAATAAAGTAGTAATAGTAATACTCGATACAGGATCGTTATTATCAGCATCATCACCGTATTTATGTTCCTTACAATGAGAATAATTTAGTTTTTAACTTAGAAATCAAAGAAGACGATATATATTTACAAAAAAAAAAAGTTAGTGTTAAGGGAAATTACATTTAATCATTAAGGCTAATCAGTGTGTAATAGTAACTATTTGTCCAAAAGAAAACTATATAGCTTGCCTTTGAAAGCTGTGAAGGAGGGTGAATTTTCAAGATATTTTGGAATATTGTTCCAGAGTGTTGGCCCTTTAATAGTGCTCATCTTTGAACCTGCTTCTGTGTTTGTTCTCTGAATAAAGAGCCCACTACTCTGTCTTGTATTGGTTTCCCTTATATTCCTGACTGTTGAGCTGGCTTGCTCCCCAGTGCTATGAGTATGAGACTCGATAGTTTTGTGAAGAAAGCTGGGGAAGAAACTCATAAAATATCTTCCAAAGAAGTTATGATATAAAATATAACACACAAAAGTTTTCCTATGACTTGGTATATGATACCCAAAATGGCTTTAAACTCCAACTCTCTCAAGCTGAAAATGAAACTTCAGTAACTTTCGCTTTCCACTGCAAAGCCTTTTTAGCAATTACAATTCTTGGAAAAAATCCTTTACTAAATTGGGCGATCGCTTATAAAAGATCGAGGGTGTGTGTGTGTGTGTGTGTGTGTGTGTGTGTGTGTGTGTGTGTGTGTGTGTGTGTGTGCGAGAGAGTGAATAATTACCTAATTGTGCTTAAGGGAGAGAGCCCTATGTTCGTAACTCCCCATCGCCTGCTTGGTTCCATTTTTATTCCAAATGATACTAATAATTGAATTAGCATTCACTACCTCCTCGCATAGCGAATTCCAATCATTAAATATTCTTACACTAAAATAGTACTTCCTTACATCATGCACAAAAGTTTTCTTACAACGCTTCAAACTATGACCTCTAGTGTTAGGGCCAGCAATATCAAATATCGATCCCTCTGCACTCTGTCAAAACCATGAAGAACTTTAAAAAGCATCACCGTATCCCACTCATTCTTCTAGATTCGAGTGATGGTAAGTCTAATTTCCTCAGCCTCTCCTCATAATTGAGATTGCATATTTCTAAAACCAGCTTCGTTGTATGTCTTTGAACTTTTCCCAGCTTATTTATATGCTTTTTGAGTGTGGATTACAAAAGGGTGCTGCATCTTCAAAGCTTGGCCTCACATTAGTTATATAACTATTTTTTGAACACTTCTTTGTCTAAGTGTCTGATGGCTACTCTTAAATTTACTAAGAAAGCATATGTAGTCCTTACTATGCCATTTATATGCATATCCGGCGACAAATCTGTAAATATGTTTACACTTAGATGTCTCATTCTCAGTCTCTTGAAGTTCTGCACCTGCTATTGAGTATCCAAGCTTGAACCTTCTCGCACTTGTACCCAATTCTCATTACCTAAGTGTGTGTGTAACTACCTAATTGTAATGACCAATTTGTGCTTACGGGAAAGGGCCCAAAGTTCGTAACTTCCCGACTCCTGATCGGTTCCACTTAGTACGTAGCGATGCTTATTATACTTGTCCTTAAAACTATGGATTGAGTTAACATTAACTACCTCCTCGCTTAGCGAATTCCAGTTATCAACTACTCTTACACTAAAAAAGTACTTCCTTACATCCTGCAAGGAAGTTTTCTTATGAAGCTTCAAACTAAGACCTCTAGTTCTAGTGCCAGCCATATCAAAATATCGATCCCTATCCACTCTATCATAGCCATGAAGGAATTTAAAGACTGTCACCATACCCCCGTCAATCTCCTAGCTTTTAGTGATGGTAAGTCTAATTCCCTCAGCCTCTTAACATAACTGAAATTGCGTATATTTGGCACCAGTTTCATGGCATGTCTTTGAACTTTTTCCCGCTTAACTATTTGCCTTTTCAAGTGTGGATTCCAAAAGGTGGCTGCATATTCAAGTTTTGGCCTCACATAGATTACATAATATTTCTGAAAATTTCCTGGACCATGTGCTTGAGAACTACCCTTACATTTGCTAAGAAAGCATATGCTGCACTTACTATGCCATTAATATGCATTTCTTGAGACAAATCGGCCAGTATGTTTACTCCTAGATCTCTCATTCTCTGTCTCTTGAAGTTGTACTCCTGCCACCGAGTAGCCAAGCTTGGGCCTTCTTGCACTTGTACCTATTCTCATTACCTTACTTTTTGAAGCATTGAATTTCATTAACCACTTTTCTGACCACTCATGAAGACTATTTAGATTTTCCTGAAGTTCTCTACCATTGTTTTCGTTTCTTACTTTCTTCACAATCTTTGCATCATCTGCAAACATATTATTGAATGAATTTTCACACTCTGGTGGGTCATTTACATATACAAGGAACAAATGTGGCCCTAAAACTGAACCCTGTGGGACTCCACTACTAACTCTTCTCCATTCAGATACTGAGTGCCTTACTCTAACCCTCGGTTCCTTCCTTCTTAGTATGTTTTTATCCATTTCAAAACACTTCCACCTATTCTAGCCATTGATTGCAGCTTCTTAATAAGTCTCCCCTGTGGGACAGTATCAGATGTTTTCTGGAAATCTAGGAATATGCAATCTGCCCAACCCTCTCTTTCCTGTAAGATTCGGCTTACCTCATCATAAAATTCTAATAAGTTAGTTACTATTGAGCTACCTTCTCTGAAGGCATGTTGTCTCACTGACAAAAAGTTGAAGGATTCCAAGTGAAGAGAGATACGTTTCCTTAGAAGTTTCTCCATAACTTCGCAAACTATGTTGGTCAAGGAAACAGGTCTATAGTTTAGAGCCATATCCCTCCTTCCCTTTTTGAAGATAGGTATCACGTTCACTTGTTTCCAGCATCTTGGAATCTCCCCTGACTCCAGCGACTTTTTAAATATGATACTTAGTGCCACTGATATTGAGTTTGCGCATTTTTTAAATACATGAGGGGATATATCATCAGAACCTGTAGCTTTATTGACATCTAACTCCATCAGCGCTTTGCATACCTCTGTGGCTGAAAGGATGATGTTCTCTAATACCGGCTTCTATTTCTGTAATCTGAGGGGGTGGGGAATTTTCTACTGTAAATACTGACTGAAACTCTTCACTCAATTCTTTGCAGATCTTTTCATCCATATCAGTGATGCTTCCATCCGCTCTCCTAAGCTTTAAAACCTGTTCTTTTACTATTCCTCTGATAAAGTTGTGGAAAAGTTTGGGATTTTCTATATCCTTCCTGGTGATGTCCCTTTCATAGTTTCTCTCTGCCTCTCTTCTTTTACTTAGGTAATAATTTCTTGCTCTTTTATAAGTCTGCCAAGAATTTATGTTTTCCAGCATTTGTCTCTCCACTTTTTAGCACCTTTGCACTCATTATCAAACCATTTCTCTCTGGCATTAATTACACCTATTTTTGTGACAAGTATGCAGCAATCTACTATCTTCCCATATTTTTCACAAAAGATATCATACATTTCTTGCACATATATGTTGTAAAATAAGGTCCTCCAGTTAATAACTGCAAAAAGCTCATTCATTTTGATGTAATATCCATTTGGGTAGTTTCTTCTCGTGTTCTCAGTGCCTCTACTCTCAGGCAGAACGTCTTCAATGATATACTCCATCAACAACACACAGTGGTCACTCTTTCCAATTGGTGGTTCATAATAAATTTTTCCAACATCCAACACGTTATCTGTGAATTCTAGATCAAGTAGTGATAGCTTATCCTCACCCCTGGCCCTCGTTGGTTCCAGTACATGTTGGTGTATGAAATGCCCTAGTACGCAATCTAGGAATCTTGCCCCGAATGAGTCCTCACCACTGTATGAGTCAAGATTTATCCAATCTATCTCTTTATGATTAAAATCTCCCATAATCAAAATCCTACAATTTATCTCCCATTCCATGTTAACAACTGAGTTTATGACTTCAGTAGTACCGATATGACTTTCCTCATAAACTTCTAGCCAATGTTGGTTCCTTGGTGAGTTATATACAACAGTTACCATAATGCTCTCTGACCCTGTATTTATGCGAGCAAGAAGAAATTCCTTGAACTCACTTTCTAAAGCAAAGTTTATTTCTTCGACTTGAATCTTTTCACTTACGAGCAGTGCTATCCCTCCACCAGTCCTCTCAGAACTTTCATCTCTTAATGTTCTGAAGTCCTTAGAAAAAAACTGGTCACTGTTTATGTCCTCACTCAACTTGTCTCTGTAACTGCTACTATATCTGCCTTACTGTTGTGAATGCCTTACCAGCTAATCCATCAGCATTTGTGTATAACAGACTTAATGAGGCCCCATCCCCTGATCTTCTGTCATTATCCTCTTTATCTCCCTCTCTGGAAGATCTCTGAAATGAAAACTTTTTCTTCTCTTCTTCATTTCTTTCCTCATTTAATCTTCTAGCCTCTTGCAAAAAGTTTTTTATCCTTTACATCTCTTCCTGTGTTCTGTATGGTCTAATGAACACTTTTTTGAATTCTTGAAGGTCTCTAAGACTTTTTTTCTTCATCAATATTTCTCTACATGTGTCCCCTCTCTCAAAGGTTGCTTTCCCTCCCTAGAATATTTACCGAGTTGGTGAATGCTTACAATATCCTCAGGACCACAAACTACTCCAAGTTTTCTTTGCAGGTCTACAACCCTAGCTTTATTTTCTTCAAGTCTCCTGCCATGTAGGTCCCAGGGAGTCGCTTATGCCTGAGATTACCGCTGTCTTCTCTTTATCAAGTGTCTATTTAATCAGTGGATTTGCCCTTTCCATCACAACGTCTTTCATTTTTTCGATTACTGTCTCTTTATAGTCAACTGTTTGTATGTTTTCCAGTGTCATCACTTTCACAGTCTCTTTTACTGCCACATTCCCCTTTAGTGCATCAGCAAAGGAAGTTTTCATGGCATCATGTTCCGTATTCAGCTCCTGAAACTCTTTTCTAAAGTGTTCGATGTTTTCCTCATTGTGGACATTCCAAGCTGCAATCTCTCTCTCTCTCTCTCTCTCTCTCTCTCTCTCTCTCTCTCTCTCTCTCTCTCTCTCTCTCTCTCTCTCTCTCTCTCTCTCTCTCTCTCTCTCTCTCTCTCTCTCTCTCTCTCTCTCTCTCTCTCTCTCTCTCTCTCTCAAAGAGACAACCAATCTTTAAAACATTCAGATGCTTAAGAAATTATTCACAAGAATTACTTTGTAGTTTACTTATGAATGAAGTACATAAATTAAATGAAATTCTATATACCGATAATATTAATATACAAGTAAATATTTTAACCAGTGTCTTATCATCATGTATAGATCGATGTGCACCACTCGTGACAAGAGAAATATTTCGTCCCCCCGCTCCTTGGATAACAGATGACATAAAAAACATTATGACAGAAAGAGACAAACTACAAAATGAAGTAAAACTACAAAGAGATAATATCCCTTTAAGAGAAAAGTTTACAGAGCATAAGAAACAAGTAAAATCATTATTAAGTAACAGTAAGAAACAGTATTACAAAAATGAATTTCAAAACGCTAAAGGCAATATCTCTGATACATGGAAAATTGCTAAAACCATGCTTTCCAATAACTGTAATAAAAGTAGTAATATATCAATTATACCCGATGAGGTAGATGTAAGTGCTAAAGCAGAAGAGTTCAATAATTTTTTCGCTGAAGTGGGGAAAAAAACCTTTGAAAAAACAAAAAAAGAAATAATAAATGAAATCAATAATAGTAATGGTGGTAATAATAATGATGATGGTAGTAGTAATAATAATAGAAATGTTGATAATGGTGTAAATAATAATGATGGTGGTAGTAATGGTAATGATAATAGTGATGATGGGAGTAATAATAATAATAATGTTAATCTTCAAGAACATAGTGCATTCAATAGAAGTAATGATGTCTTTAACCCTACTACAGTAGATTGTAATACAGTAATCTTAGTAATAAAAGATCTGAAAGACTCTAATGCATATGGATCAGATGGAATTTGTTTTCGTTTTATTAGAGATTCATTATTTGTAATAGCTTATTATCTGACGGTAATAATCAATACTTCCATAGTTACCAATATTTACCCAGATTTATGGAAAAATCCCCATGTAATTCCTGGTTTTAAAAATGGAAATCCTGACGACGTCTCTAACTATAGACCAATCTCTTTACTACCAATTTTATCAAAGATACTTGAAAAGATTGTTGCAAATCAGTTAAGTGAGTTTCTTGAAAAAAATAAACTTATTGCAAAAAGTCAACACGGTTTCAGGCCAAAATTATCAACTGAAACTGCCTTATTGAAAATATCAGATGAAATATACAAAAATATAGATAATAAGAAAATATCATTGCTACTACTACTCGATCTTTCTAAAGCTTTTGATAGTGTACACCATACCATCTTATTAGAAAAATGCAAAAAAATGAACATTGACCCAAGCTGGTTCGAGAACTATTTAAAAAACCGCTACCAGTCAGTCAGAATAAAAGATGTAGTTTCAAGTCGCAAGAAGGTATTGTTTGGGGTCCCTCAGGGATCGATCCTAGGACCTATACTTTTTCTAATATATGTAAACGATCTAGTAAAATATTTACCTAACTGTTATGTCATTCAATATGCTGACGATACTCAAATCTTAATTGAAGGAGAAATTAATGATTTAGAAAATATTATTCGTAGAGCAGAAGAAATTTTGTATATGGCTAAACGTTACTTTCTAAAAAATGGTCTGTTACTTAATGAAACTAAAACCCAATCTATTCTTATCGGATCCAGACAATTATTATCAGAAGTTGATGACAATCTTCATATAAATTTTAACGGTAATATCATTAAGCCAATGAACTCGGTAAAGAACCTAGGTGTCTATTTTGACCATTACATGAATTTTGAAATGCATATAGATGAAATTTATAAAAAAGTAATGGGTACTCTAATATATCTAAATAGGGTAAAAGACTCATTTGAAACATCAACTCGTATAATAATTGTCCAGTCCTTAGCTATGAGTTTAATTAATTACTGTCTCAAAGTTTGGGGATGTACAAATAAGACTCAATTACAAAGAATACAAAAGTTACAAAACTTTGCAGCACGAGTGGCTGTTGGCAATGTAAGAAAATACGAGCACATCTCTCCTGTTTTAAAAGATCTAGAATGGATAAAGATTAGAGATAAATATGTTTTTGATATATGTACCTCTGTTTTTAATATACTAAGAAACAATCTTCCTGATTGCTTGTATAATTTTTCTACAGTAAGCTCAGTTACCGGGTTAACTACCCGTCAAGGGGAAGATTTATTAGTACGAAGGTCTAAAACTGATATTGACTCAAGAGATATAAACATTCGTGGACCTCATTTATATAATCAGCTTCCCAGAGAACTAAAAAATGCTGGTTCAGTGTATACTTTTAAATATAATCTTAAGAAGTTACTCTTAAAGGAAGATTTTACTTGTAAATTTTAATAGTACACCCATATTTGAATACCCAATGTACGTTGGAAATAAAGTCTTATTATTATTATTATTATTATTACTCTCTCTCTCTCTCTCTCTCTCTCTCTCTCTCTCTCTCTCTCTCTCTCTCTCTCTCTCTCTCTCCTTGATATGTACGGCTATGAAGCCCCAGTGGTGTTTCTATTGCTCATCTAAGTAATGCATGCATATGTATATGTACCTACTTATTATTCTAACCTGATAATTGTTATTCTATATCTGCTTCAAATTGTCTGCAGTAGTACTGTTGAAAAGTGAAATGTAATTTATAGCACGCAACAAAGGCTATTGAAAATATTGTTACAAATATTACTCTTCAATTATTACACTATATTTTGTTATTAATTACTTGCTATGATATTTAAAATTACTTGCAAATTCTATTAATATGCTATTTATACATAACCAAATAGATTGTAATGTTTATCAACTGCAATATGACTGGGAGTGCCCATGTGCACATGTCCCCATGTACAGTTATATGAATAAATAAAAAAACAAAAACAAAAAAGAAGTGAGCAGTGAACTAACACTTAATTCATTCAGGCTGTCATTCAGCTGTTTGTTGTTATCTTCTTGCTTAGAAATTCTGGTTTCTAGTTCACTCTTTTCCCCTTCCAGCTTCTTTATTCATTTTTCTATTTCCTTTCTCTTTTGCCCTTGTGCTTTATTTGTTTCCTCCAAACATCTTATTTCCTCTCTGAGTGTTTCATTCTCTTTCATTTCTCTATCCATATTCCAAATGTTATCATCAAGGTTTATAACCATTGTCTCACATTCCATGACTTTCTGTTCTAATCTCCTATCAGCCAATACTCCTCCTGCTACATCCCCTGGAGATCCTCTACCACCCCTCCCCCAACCATTGGGTTGGGGTGGTTTGGGACAGAGATGGTCTCAATTTGATGTTTTCTCTTTCACAGAATATAGAGAGAAGAAAAAAAAGACAGAGAGAAGAATTTTCTTTAAGCTTCACACAGAATTTCTATATCTTCATATGAGTTCTATTTAGTTACTAAATTTATCTCTTTTCTGGTAACAGCACATCCTAACTTAAAATATGACTTTGGTAGTTTGAGGGAAAAAATGTAAAACAAAAATCCACATGAAGGAAACTTTGAAATTGTATCTGAGAAGACACCCACCTGTTTCTGCTATATATTCTTCTTAACGGTTAAACTGGTCATTTCAGAAGGAAAAAAAATATTAATCACTTGCTAACCAAGGTAGGTTATCACAGGTTCAGACTTTAAATCTAACTCAATTTATGAAGAAAAAAAAAATAATAAAAGACTGTGGCTACTGACAAATTAACTCAGTACTGTTGAAGGTGTATTTTTCGTATTTGTATAATTATTCAATTATTTCATGTATCAAACTAACTATCAAGTTAATATTAATGGGAAGGATATTGATTTTAACAATATATGGAACCACAGGATCAGGTAAACAGTTATAAGAGCTCTCCCCAATTTACACAAAAAATTAGGTAATTTGATATGATGTCTTCGCCTCTGGCAATTCTTCTAAACTTCCTTCAAGGCAGGACAGGACAGCTTCTTCTCTTTCCCCTCTCAAAAGTATTTTCTCAGTTTTATCCTTTAATATTTTGGACAGCCTCGTTAACTACAAATATAATTTCTTTACTCACAATACTGCTGCAGAATCTCTTGTTCAGGGAAATTTTGCTAAAGTTTTATACTTTAGTCTTGGTCACTCAAAATCACAAGGAAAAATTCGAGAGATACTGATTGTTTATGTGTGTGTGATTACCTAATTGTGATTACCTAATTGTGTTTACGGGAAAGAGCCCAAAGCTCGTATCTTCCCGTCTCCTCATCGGTTCCATTTTATACTTAGTCATACTTATCATACCTGTCCTTAAAACTATGGATTGAGATAGCATTAACTACCTCCTCGCTTAGCGAATTCCAATTATCAACTACTCTTACACTGAAAAAGTATTTCCTTACATCCTGCAAACAAGTTTTCTTACGAAGCTTCAAACTATGACCTCTAGTTCTGGAAGTCTAGGAATATGCAATCTGCCCAGCCCTCTCTTTCCTGTAAGATTTGGCTTACCTCATCATAAAATTCTAATAAGTTTGTTACTGTTGATCTACCTTCTCTGAAGCCATGTTGCCTCACTGACAAAAAGTTGAAGGATTCCAAGTGAAGAGAGATATGTTTCCTTAGTAGTTTCTCCATAACTTTTCAAACTATGCTGGTCAAGGAAACTGGTCTATAGTTCAGAGCCGTATCCCTCCTTCCCTTTTTTTAAGATAGGTATCACATTTGCTTGTTTCCAGCATCTTGGAATCTCCCCCGACTCCAGTGACCCCTTAAATATGATACTTAGTGCCACTGATATTGTGTTTGCGCATTCTTTAAGCACATGAGGGGATATGTCATTAGGACCTGTAGCTTTATGAACATCTAAATCCATCAGCGCTTTGCATACCTCTGTGGCTGTAAGGTTGATGTTCTCTAATACCGGCCCTTGAGCTTCTATCACTGCAATCTGAGGGGGTGGGGTATTTTCTACTGTAAATACTGACTGAAACTCCTTGTTCAATTCTTTGCAGATCTCTTCATCCGTCTCAGTGATGCTTCCATCCGCTCTCTTTAGCCTTAAAACCAGTTCTTTTACCTTCAGTTTTCCTCTGATAAAGCTGTGGAAAAGCTTGGGATTTTCTTTAGCCTTCCTGGTGATGTCCCTCTCATAGTCTCTCTCTGCCTCTCTCCTTTTACTTAGGTAGTCATTTCTTGCTCTTTTGTAGGTTTGCCAGGCATTTATGTTTTTTTCTCCTCCTATACCTTTTCCAGCATTTGACTCTCCACTCCTTAGCTCTTTTACACCCATTATCGAACCATTTCTCTCTGGCATGAATTACACCTACTTTGGTGACAGGTATGCAGCAATCTACTATCT
The DNA here is from genome assembly GCA_037179515.1 of Halocaridina rubra. Taxonomy (NCBI): domain Eukaryota; kingdom Metazoa; phylum Arthropoda; class Malacostraca; order Decapoda; family Atyidae; genus Halocaridina; species Halocaridina rubra. The sequence continues at coordinate 39,216 of JAXCGZ010015504.1, read as the reverse complement.
TCCCATATTTCTCACAAAAGATGTCATACATTTCTTGTACAGATTTGTTGTAAAATAAGGTTCTCCAGTCAATAACTGCAAAAAGCTCATTCATTTTGATGTAATCTCCTTTCGGATAGTTCCTCCTCATGTCCTCAGTGCCTCTACTCTCAGGAAGAATATCTTCAATAATATACTCCATCAACAACACACAGTGGTCACTCTTTCCAATTGGTGGTTCATACTCAATTTTTTCAATATCCAACACATTATCTGTGAACACTAGATCAAGTAGTGATGGCTCATCCCCACCCCTGGCCCTTGTTGGTTCCATTACATGTTGGTGTAGGAAATTCCCTTGTACGTGTGTGTGTGTGTGTGTGTGTGTGTGTGTGTGTGTGTGTGTGTGTGTGTGTGTGTGTGTGTGTGTGTGTGTGTGTGTGTGTGTGTGTGTGTGTGTGTGTGTGTGTGTGTGTGTGTGTAATTAAACAAAATACTCTTCTAATATCAAAACAATATTAAGCAATATTTTTTGCATTTTCTCACAAAACAGCTGCTGCTTTGGGACGAGCAACTTCAACCTTATTAACAATTCAGATCGAAGAGGATCTGACCAATATTCACTCCATACATCTAATGGTGTCCTTGTTAAGCTTGCTAATGATAGGGAAATGCTGTGTGCTTCATTTAACAATGTTATTAATATGTTGTTGTTAAATACACTAGATAGTTTTAGTTCACTTTTACATATCTTTCATTAACCTCTCCGTTTAGCTATTCATTTCTCCACCTACCTTACAACCTAGCTATATACATATAAAGTTATAATTCGTCAACTTATATAGTCTGTGGTAAAATCTATATCTTAAATTTTCTCGGTATAACCACAAAGACATAATTTGCATATAAATTACACCCAACATGGTTAGTTTTTTACACGTGTCTAGCAATATCCATTATATCATCAACAAATTAAGCCACTAACGCAAGAGATATTTGAAGTGCTACGAGGGAGAGAAAAACTGACCACACATATATATGCAGAGAGAAAATTTTATTATAGGAGATTTGTGATGACTGCTTACCTAAGAAAATTTTTTTTAACGATGAGTCTAATCAGAGTGAATTCTATTCCAGGCGGTTGAGTTGTTGACAGAGGAGTTGGAAGGGGCTAACCGGAATATGAGTTATATATGAATATCAAGTTCCCTTAGTGAATATTAATGGAATTTCTTGGAACTCGAGACACGATCATAGGCTATGGCTTAAGTGGAGTAAAATGAACTCTTTTGAGTGGTGGTTTAAAAGAGTCGCAAACACGAACTTAGAAATTTTTTAAAAATAATTTCTTATTCGTCAACATGTTATGACCTGTATGAAGCAAAATTTATTAATTATTCATTAATTCTCTATTAAAACTATACACGTTCATGGTTTATCCTCACCAAAGATTCTACTTTGATGAAACTATGCTCAAGTTAATCTGCGTAGTTATTGATTTTCTTAAGCCCAATAGAGGTTAGGGCTTGAGTTCTGGCTCGAGGGTTTATGGCCGGATGCTCTCCCTGGTACCAGCCTCTTGTTTTATTCGGATTTGGAACCGGCAAAGATTTGAGCAGCTTGCTCTTTATGAAATTTTTTTTGATAACCGGAATATTGCCTGAACATAATACCAGTATGTAGTAACACTTTCTTGAATGGTACAGACTCTGACTTGCTTGTATATTTTTTCTTCAA
>JAXCGZ010015504.1:20000-30000 GCA_037179515.1 Halocaridina rubra | reverse complement strand
CAACTCAACAGCTAATTCCATCGCAGCAACACAATAAGGTCATTTCAGCAGCTTAAAGGGTATTTCTTAAATAAAATTGTACTATCACATAAAGCATATTCAAAGTTGGAATATGAAGGAACACAGTAAGAGGAGGGTAAAAGGTGGTAACAATATATAACTAAAAGAAAAACTCAGCTTTATTATCAAACTAAGGATATCTTACAAATTTATCAGAAGCAATGATGCTGAATTATCATAATTCCTAGGTTTAGTTCTGAATGATAACGCAAACTTTTGTAATATAATAAAGAAAACTAGTGCATAAGAAGCTAGGGCTAAGCTAGTGAAAAGTATGAGTATATGCAAAACTCTTATTTTATTAACATAGAAGATTAAAAAAAAGCCAAAGAAAGTTTCTAAATCGAGGTAACAGATAAATTCGACATGAAATTATTTTCTGCAAAAGTTGCTTACAAAAGAGGGAGTTATGTCTGTTACTTCTATGCTGAAAGCTCTCTTTCTACAGTCTAGTCAGCGGATATATATAAAGCATTGCGACTTTAGTATATTATATATTCTCTAGTCGGAAGAAGGGGTCCACGTGCACCTAGTGGATTTTTATTGGCACCTCTTTTATTTAATTCTTTCAAGTGTCTATTTTAAGATTTTGACAGGGAACAGCTTCAAATAATGTCCCACGGGGTTCGTTTTTACCCTTTATTACAAATAATTGGTACATGGACGCAAACCTTAGAAACATTAGAAAGTTGCATAACTTTTGAACTAAGCAACTTGAAGGAACAAATGAACACATTTTCCCATACAGTTTTGACCCCAAAAATCCTTTGAAATAAATATTTTTAAGTTTTAAGCATATCTTGATTCGATATCATGAAAAAAAGCGAAAAAAAGTCGTATTCAATATGGAATTAGTTAATCACATTTTACTTTTTGCTTTCAGATATGTGTTTGCTGGTGAAACTATGGCCTAATGGAAGTTGATGTGAAGAACGAAGATGTTTAGATTAGCACTCAAACTATTAAGGTCCATTATTAAATCATACAGTGACTAATCATGGGAAAAAGAAAACGTTGCGACACTGCCAAAAACCCTACAAGGAAAATATCATCGACATTATGTATTTTACATTATACATCTCTCTCTCTCTCAGCCTGGTAATATTACAGACTTTAGTTCTTGCAAAAGGATCCAGATGATAAGCAATCATACATTCATGATATTCGTGAATTGAGACTCAGTGAACCAGTAACTTCACCCTACCGTATGAATAACATTTGTTACCAGATACCATTAACGCTGGAGGGATTGCCTTTTGAAACAACAGGTTATCATCAAAACTGTTACAAAAAATTTACAATGAACTTAGGTTGCTAAAAAAAGACGAAACTTCTGGTTCCGGTGAATCATTATCATCACAGTGAAAGGATTCCCTACGGCAGCACAAATCTCAGTCAGACCGGTCTGATGGGACTCAGAGCTCCTTCCTGTTTCCTAATCAGTGTATGTTTTTGTGATACGGTAGAGATCAAGGTCAGGGGAAAGACTGAACGTCCTGTGAAGTTTCAGAGTTGGAAGCACAAAGAACCAGCCTGGAAAATCATTACACCCAGGGCATAAGAAATGAATAAGGTGGCTCTTTACCCCAAAGTACAGGGCAATGACTTGTACGCAATATAAGCGAGGTACCACCCATCATGCAGAAACACATTCAACACCGAGTACCAGAATCATGTGCGCGAGAAGGAGAGGTCAGAGAAGTTAGACCACATTGACAACCTTCAAGCCCAAAAAAATAGCAGCACATCAGAAACCTACGAGAGCGTGAAGAATTATGTTCCAAGGTATGTGCTTGAATGTAATGAGGTCGTCCAACTGACATTCCTCAGCATTGTTTATTGAAAATTTTTATAAATATGCTTTTCTCAATCCAGACTACCGCAATGAGAAATTGATAAACCACTTGCAAGGACTCAAAGGCATGTCGCAAGCAATTGCCTTCTCCAAGGTACCGCTCTAGGCTTGAGTGGAGCTATACCTTACCTACAGTTCAAGTAATACCTTAGCTGAAGCCATATCATGTGCCTACAAGCTTGGTACAACAAACCAGCTCCAAGATGCAGTTCTCACACTCAGTTCCCTCATTATAAAGGCATTCAAAGAATTAAAGGAACTGTCTTGGCCCCCAACTGCACATAAGCTAAATGCTTTGAAGGTGGAAGAGCTACTTCCCGATGATCTTGTAAAATTTATGAGCATGGTGCTGACAGGAATACCTGAGGTTGATGAAGAGAATTGTGAAAAGACTCATAGGCTGGTCTATTCAATCAAAAAGGCTGTATGTCGAGCTGCAACCAATGGCCAGTGGAAATTCCCAAAACACATCCTCCTCTGTGCTACTCTTCGGCACCTCTATCGAAGCAAACAGGTGAGAAATCAGCTAACATTATTTGTTTTCTTCTTGATTAGCTTTGCACAGTTGTGGGCATTACTCTCACTCCTATATCTAATGTGCATCAGAGTGGATATGTAGATATTTTCTTAATCTGTTAATATTCTAGAACTGTACTTAACTAGATGAGAATGCTAAAAATAATGTACTGAGTAATATGGTCATTGTAAAACTGATTTTGTTTAGATACGAAAAATATTGTTTATTTAAATTTTTTATAATATAAATCACTCTCTTTGCAGCTCACAACCATGCTTGCCCCACTCGGTCACTCAGAAACCTACAACTTTAGTCTGGAGGTTGAGACAGCACTAACCAAGGCTCTCGACGAGACGTCCACCTACCTGACCCCTCAAATCATCACTGGTTAGGGCAATGCTGTAATTACCTAATTGTAATTACCTAATTGTGTTTACGGGAAAGAGCCCAAAGCTCGTATCTTCCCGTCTCCTGATCGCTTCCATTTTATACTTAGTGATACTTATCATACCTGTCCTTAAAACTATTGATTGAGATAGCATTAACTACCTCCTCGCTTAGCCAATTCCAATTATCAACTACTCTTTCACTGAAAAAGTATTTCCTTACATCCTGCAAAGAAGTTTTCTTACGAAGCTTCAAACTATGACCTCTAGTTCTAGAGCCTGCCATATCAAAATATCGATCCCTATCCACTATATCATAACCATGAAGGAATTTAAAGACTGTCACCGTATCCCCCCTCACTCTTCTAGCTTTGAGTGATGGTAAGTCTAATTCCCTCAGCCTCTCATCATAACTGAGATTGCGTATTTCTGGCACCAGTTTCGTGGCATATCTTTGAACTTTTTCAAGCTTAGCTATGTGCTTTTTCAAGTGCGGATTCCAAAAGGGGGCTGCATATTCGAGTTTTGGCCTCACATAGGTTACATAAATATTTCTGAACATTTCCTTGTCCATGTGCCTGAAGGGTACCCTTACATTTGATAAGAATGCATATGCTGCCCTTACTATGCCATTTATAAGTATTTCTGGAGACAAATCTGCCAGTATGTTTACTCCTAGATCTCTCTCATTTTCTGTCTCTTGAAGTTGTACTCCAGCCACCGAGTAGTCAAGCTTGGGCCTTCTTGCACTTGTACCCATTCTCATTACCTTACATTTTGAAGTACTGAATTTCATTAGCCACTTTTCTGACCACTCATGCAGACTATTTAGATCTTCCTGAAGTTCTCTACCATTGTTCTCGTTTCTTACTTTCTTCACAATCTTTGCATCATCTGCAAACATATTCATGAATGAATTTACAGACTCTGGTAGGTCATTTACATATATAAGTGAGTGAGATAAGCTAAACAAAATCACAACTAATGTCCATGGCTCAAGCATTGTGAATAGTGCTGGAGGGATAATGATTCATGAGGTGAGAGAGGGACATCAGAGCACCAGTGTGAGGACACTTCCTTTCTATGAAAGGTCATCCAAAATGAGAAGCCTCAAGATTATCCCTCTAGATGCATTGCCAGAACTAGCATTAAGAAGAATTGGTCCCAAATTTCCCCAGAATGCTAGGCTTACCTCATCTGATGAATATCAAAGGATATGCAATGCTACACTGTTGGAGTACTACATCTATCTTCTATGCAGACTTTTAAGCGGTGAGGGTAAGCAACAGGTGCCTGGATTTGGTGACTTCATTTCAAGCGCAGGGAAAGTTCCTCCAAGAAAATCTACAATTGAGTATTACACCCCAATCAACCAGCCTATTACAGAAAATGCAGAATTATATGATTTGCTCAAGAGGTCAATGGCAGCAACAGGGGAGGTTGGGCAGCCATGCACCATCAGTGCCTTTGACTTTGGGGTGGTAATGAAGATATGTCCTATAGTATGGAAATATGAGGAGGAGTTCAATAAACAAATCATCATCCCTAGCAAGTTCCACACAGCTATGGATTATATAGGTATGCTCATTGGTCACAAGTGCAGAGGTGCTGGCTACTCTGAAATTATCACTGAAGCTGGCTTCGCAACCAGTGGGTGCCTGAAAAGCATCCTGATTGGAAAATCATAGGCCAGGGCACCCTTTAGTCTGAAGGTTGGCACAGAGGCACTTGAACAGTTACTACTCAATGTGTTCCTGGATGAGGAGAATGTGGAGGTCCCACGTGAGACTCTAGTCAATCTTATCCACTGCTGCAGCCGTGAGAATTTTGATGTTGATTTTAAAGACATTTCAGTTATCAAGGTGATTCATTAATATACTGAGTTCCAACAGATTGTTCGTGAAGGCCATCTTAGGAAGACAGGAATGTTCTGGCTCTCAGTGATGCATCATGCAAGGCTTGTCTTCATGATGGACTTTGCTGGGAAGACCAATAACTTTGAGTTCTCTCATCACTGCAACCATGCCATGGCAGATCTCTTCTTTGCATACGATGGTCACAATTATTTCAGGTATTCAATGCATATACTACTGATACTGAATAACAAAGAATTATGAGGAAATTACTGTAGTATAAATTTTGAAGCAATATTAGTAAAAAAAAAATTATATAGAGGAATAAATTGTAGGATGGCTTTTGCAATACTGTTGATTCTCTACAGGTACCTGACATGATTCGAGGCATTCCTCACGAACATCAACCTCTCTCACCTTGGTGCTTGTGGTTACAACACACATGGAGCTATTGCTGTAGCCAGATCTCTTATTCAGGGAGCTCTTTCCGCTGTGGACAAGACCATGGAGGAGATTTTCATGAAGTTTGCAAAGTCTTCAGGTAATTAAAGTTGTGCACACATTCATAGCCTTTCGTTGATTAGAGACAAATGAAATGTTGGCTGTGGCTATAGCATTCATTTTTAGGATTTTGGTCACAGTACAGTACTCTTTTGAGAACTCCAAATAGCTACCAAGTAACCTGTCTCATGTATGGCTATTCTCAAATAAAGTCAGTTGATGCCGTGAGTGCCAAGATGCTGAGAAAGTTGGTGGGTGCTGACGAAGTCCTGAGCTTGCACTCCAAAGTAGATCTTGAACGCCTGCCTCCGCCCAAGGTCTGCCTCATCCCTCATGTACAGTGATCTAACTACAGAGTTGCTTGCTACAAGAGAGCAGGCCAGCCAATATTTGAGAGGCCCAAGCTCTATGATCAGGGCATAGGCTGGGAGAAGACGGTGGATGAGGGGGTGTTAGAACTCATCTGGTCAGTTGGACATATTCTCCCTCTTTCTCTTATCGAGATACTGGCTCAGAGAGAGGAGTCAGAAAAGGAAAAGCTCTATAGAAACAACTCAGAGACTATGGTTGAGGAGGATGGAGATTATGACTGTAATGACGAGGAAGAGATGGAAATCCAAGAGATAGACTTGGACGATATCTTTTCTGATGATGATGGTGCTCATTAGTAGTATAGGGCAAAAATTACTCAAGCAAATGTTAGAACATGAATTTGGAATTTATTTTTAAGTCTTAAGATGATTTTAAAGGATTTTCACTTTACATCAAAGAATATAGGCAAATATATTTTTAAAAATTCATATTATTTTCCATTTTTTGGGGCGAGTTTCTTCCGATACTGAATCAATTTGTACTTAAAACTTAAATATATCTATTTCAATTGATATTTTGTGTTAAAATTCTAAGGACAAAATATGTTCATTTGTCTTTGCAAGTTGTTTAGTTCAAATGTTATGCAACTTTCTAATGTTTCTAGGGTTCGCCTCCACGTACCAATTATTTGTAATAAAGAGTAAAATAAAACCCGTGGGACATTAATTAAACCTGTTAGCTGTCAAAATATTAAAAAAAACACTTCAAAGAATTGAATAAAACAGGTGCCAACAAAAAATCCACTAGGTGCACGTGGACCCCTTCTTCTAACTAAACTAAAAGGACACTAAATCGTAAACGATTCATTCCGAGAAGAAATGGTTAAATATTCACTTAGTCATATGCAGTGTGAAAATAATAAGAAGCGTCTGCTGTCTCACAGTTTCTACACAATCTGCAGACATTACATCATAAGTGGAAGTGGCATGTGACTCGTGGAACAACTGCACCATTAGTTCAAGCAAGAAAATATGTAGGCATATGCCCGGCATAAAGTCCAAATATGAGCTTGTGTGTATACACACACACACACACAGACACACACACACACATATAAATATATATATATATATATATATATATTATATATATATATATATATATATATATATATATATATATATATATATATATATATATATATATATATATACATATACATATATATATATATATATATATATATATATATATATATATATATATATATATATATATATATATGTGTGTGTGTGTGTGTGTGTGTATATATGTATATATATATATATATATATATATATATATATATATATATATATATATATATATATATATATATATATATATATATATATATATATATATATATATATATATATATATATATATATATATATATATATGTGTAGTATATATATATATATATATATATATATATATATATATAGTGATATATATATATATATATATATATATATATATATATATATATATATATATATATATATATATATATATATATATATATATATATATATATATATATATATATATATATATATATATTGCATATTTATTTATTTATTTATTTATTTATTCTGATATCGCCATACCTAATTTAATTCGTACATATATATCCGTATAAGATTATAATTTAATTAGTTTCTTTCTTATACACGAGTTGATATCAACATTATTAATTTCATTCGTTTACATAAATTCATGTAGAATGTAATCAGCTTCTTCCTTACGCATAAGTATCTACGTATACATTCCTATTTAGAGGAGAGATGTATGAATGGTAACTTATTCTCATCGATGCCAAGGTTTTTATAAAATGCATTTTTAAATATCTGGATTTTTTTACTGGAGCCCTGGAGACACCAAGTTTATTTGTACATTTATATTTCTCCATCTACTAAAAGATTTGTTTCTCACAACTCTAATTTTATTCGGCATTTTTCATATTCTTACCCTGAGGAGGGAGGGATAATCGCACTTATAATTAACATTGCGAAATGGCAAATGTTTCTCCATGATCGAATGAACAGTATATGTTTGGTTTTCAAAGAACAGATCAATATTTATATTTGGTGCGTGTGGATCACTGTAGCCCATCCTGACAACCTCTTCTCTTATTACTCTTTGTCAGTTTATGATCTGTAGGTGAGGTGGAACTGCGAGGTAACAATTGTTATTACTTAATAAGTCCAGTCATCAAACATTGGAAGTGATATTTCAACTCGTCCTTGTGGTGCCCAAGATGGACTCCAATTCGAGGTTCAAGTGAGTAGAGCAGGAGTCATATGTTTCGTAAACCAGAATGGACTCCAATTTGAGGTTCATGGGAATAGTCCAGCAGTAATTTGGGTTATTACATCAATTGTCCAGTGGATGGAATGCCTGGTGCCATCCAGGAATTACTGAGTTAGACTAAAATTGGTGATATGTTCAATTTCCCCAGGCTTAAGTTATATGGGGTTAAAATGGCAAGGGTAGTATCTTCCCTTTCATGGTTGTCCCTGCTAAGTCAAGACGTCAAACGGGGTTAGTGGTAAAACATTATATCTCTAGATTAAATTTCCTATGAATAAAAGTACCCGAGATGCAGAGCTTACAAAAGAAAGAAAGCAATACGCAAATAGACATATAGACAGGCTATATTCAGCGAACAGTAGTTGTTGGATTTTTTTTTTTTTGGGGGGGGAAGACGAAAGCCATCAGTGATGTATAATTTGTTAAGCTGGATATATTTTTTCCCTTGCTAAAATTTAATATATTTATACTATGATGTAGTTGTTTATTTAATTTTTTATGAGTGTGACACCGGGACAGGCAAAAACTGCCCTCATCAATAAAGGCCCGGCACTAGAAAATACCAAGACGAAGGAAAAGAAAAAGGTTAAGGACAATGCACAGATGAGGCAATGTCACACAAAGGAAAACGACAGACAGAAAAAAACAGTCAAAGTACAGAGGACCCAGAGATATGGAAGACTAGGCCCTGAGATGACGATAGAACTGCTTTATGAAGGATGATAGGTTATAAGAATTAGGAAAGACATAAGGAGGAAGAGAGTTCCAGAGTCTGGAGGTAGATGGGAAGAAGCAGTCGCTGCAACGACCAATCTGCGAGCTTCAAATCTCCATACAGTAACTGTGAGATGAGGCTGCTTGGTGAGTGTTATGCAGCCTCGGCAGTGGAGGAGGGATGCAACTCGCCAACTCAACAGAGCAGCGATGGAAGTAGTAGCGATAGAAAAGAGAAAGGGAAGACACCTCACGGCAAAGAGAGAGAGAATCCAAATTAGAAGTAAGAGAAGGATCATTAATGAGTCTGACTGCTTTAGCTTCAACCCTATCAAGGAGATAAGTATAAGAAAAAGCACCCCAGATGTGTGAGGAGTATTCTACGCAGGGACAGATAAGACTTTTATAAATTTCAAGTAACTGTAAAGAGGAAAAGTAATGATGAAAACGAAACAAAACCTCCAATTTTTTTGGATGAAGATTTAAAAATTTGGATTATGTGATTCCTCCAAGACAAGTAAGAGGCTATATGGTTCCTAATATGTTGATAGAATTAAGAGGGTAAATTTCGTTAGTTTCGAAGACAGTAGGGTTATCAGGAGGAGAAGAAGATAAAGAGATAGCCAGAAACTGTGTCTTGGAGGCATTGAAGTTAACTAAATTTCGAGTTCCCCTCTCAGACACTCTCTGCAAATCGGAGTTAAGAGTAGAAGAAAGAGTGATCCGAGATTGATTACGAGCAGCATATGAAGGGTGAGAAGAAAAGGCAGAGGAATTTGAAGGGTAGAATCATTAGCAAAGGCATGGAGAATAGAGGAAGATGAAGATTGTAGAAGATCATTGATGTAGGAATAGAGTAGGGGAAAGAACAGAGCCCTGTGGAACACCACTGGTAACATAGAAAGGGCTAGATGTCGCACCATCAACAACTACAGATATAAAACGGTCAGTAAGAAAACTGGAAATCAGAGAACAGAAAGAAGGGGTAAAACCATAGGCAGGGAGTTTGGCCAACATAGTCCTGTGCCAGACCCTGTTAAAAGCCTTAGAGATATCAACGACGATGACAAAGGTTTCCAAATAGTTCCTCAGAAAAGGAAATCACTCGTGGATCTTGCCTTGTGGATGCCGTACTGGTGATCGGAGATGAGTGAGTTAGATTCAAGGCATTTCAAGAAGAGAGCATTGAGCAAAGTTTTGAAAACTTCAGCAATAGAGGAGGTTAAGGCAATAGGTCGGTAGCTTGAAGGAATAGAGCAGTCACCCTTCTAAGGAACAGGTTGAACCTGAGCACGCTTCCAAGATGAAAGAATGATATTGGTTTATAGAATGAGGTGAAAAAGATGGCAAAGCGCGGGAGCCAGTTCATCTGCAAACTCCTTAAGGATTCTTGCAGGGATATCATCGTGATCAGATGCCTTGTTCGTCTCTAGCGAGTGAAGAACCT
>JAXCGZ010015504.1:12500-15000 GCA_037179515.1 Halocaridina rubra | reverse complement strand
ATATAAAAATTCGGTGTGAAGCTTAATTAAAAGTTTTTCTCTTTTTTTTCTTTTTTTTCCTCTTTCTCATCTTCTTTCTATATTCTGTGAGAGGGAGAGCATAAAAATGACGCCATCTCTGTCCCAAACCTCTCCCATCCATGGGTCGGTAGGAGGGGTAGCAATCAGGAGACTCAAACAGAAAATCAAGACTTTAGAGGAAATGGTTATAAGCCTTGATGATAAAATTCGGAATATGGATGGAGAAATGAAAGAGAATGAAACACTCAGAGAGCAAATAAGATCTTTGGAGGAAGCAAATAAAGCACAAGGGCAGGAGAGAAAGGAACTAGAAAAAAGAATAAAGAAGCTGGAAGGGGAAAAGAGTCAACTAGAATCTTGAATTTCTAAACAAGAAGATAAAAACAAACAGCTGAATGACAACCTTAAGGAATTAGATGTTAGTTCACTGCTCTCTTCTGAGAGAGACTAGATTGCTGCTTGGAATGTCCAGATTAAGGAAAACATTGAACAGTTCAGAAAAGAGTTCCAGGAGCTGAATATGGAAAATGATGCCATGAAAACTTCCTTTGCTGATGCACTAAAGGGGAATGTGGCAGTAAAAGAGGCTGTAAAGGTGGTGGCACTGGAAAACATACAAACAGTTGACTATAAAGAGACAGTAATCGAAAAAATGAAAAACGTTGTGATGGAAAGGGCAAACCCACTCATCAGACAGGCACTTGATAAGGAGAAGACAGTGGTAATCTCAGGCATAAGCGAATCCCAGGAGCCAACATGGCAGGGGAGACTTGAAGAAAATAAAGCTAGGGTTGTAGACCTGATAAGAAAGCTTGGAGTAGTATGTGATCCTGAGGATATTGTAAACATACACCAACTAGGTAAATATTCGAGGGAAGGAAAGCCGAGACCAACAAAAGTAACCTTTGAGAGAGGGGAAACATGTAGGGAAATATTGTTGAGAAAAAAAAGTCTAAAAGACCTTCAAGAATTCAAAGAAGTGTTCATTAGACGATACAGAACTCAGGAAGAGATGGGAAAGATCAAAAACTTGTTGCAAGAGGCAAGAAGGTTAAATGATGAAAGAAATGAAGAAGAGAAGAAAAATTTTCATTACAGAGTTCTTCCAGACAAAGGGGAGATAAAGAAGATAATGACAGAAGATCAGGGGATGGGGCCTCATTAAGATTGTTATACACAAATGCTGATGGATTTAGCTGGTAAGGCAGTAGAATTAAAAGATAGGATTCACAACAGTAAGGCAGATATAGTAGCAATTACAAAGACTAAGTTGAGTGAGGACATAAACAGTGTCACAGTTTTTCCTAAGGGTTTCAGAATACTAAGGGTTGAAAGATCTGAGAGGACTGGTGGGGGGATAGCACTGCTCGTAAGTGAAAGGCTTCAAGTCGAAGATATAAACTTGGCTATAGAAAGTGAGTTCAAGGAATTTCTTGTTGCTCGCATAAATACTGGGTCAGAGAGCATTATAATAACTGTTGTATGCAACCCACCAAGGAACCAAAATTGGCTTGAAGTTTATGAGGAAAGTCATATAGGTACTATTGAAGTCATAAACTCAGTTGTTAACATGGCACGGGAAAAAAAATTTAGGATTTTGATTATGGGAGACTTTAATCATAAAGAGATAGATTGGATAAATCTTGACCCACACAGTGGTGAGGACTCATTCGGGGCAAGATTCTTAGATTGCGTACAAGGGAATTTCCTACACCAACATGTAATGGAACCAACAAGGGCCAGGGGTGGGGATGAGCCATCACTACTTGATCTAGTGTTCACAGATAATGTGTTGGATATTGAAAATATTGAGTATGAACCACCAATTGGAAAGAGTGACCACTGTGTGTTGTTGATGGAGTATATCATTGAAGATATTCTTCCTGAGAGTAGAGGCACTGAGGACATGAGGAGGAACTATCGGAAAGGAGATTACATCAAAATGAATGAGCTTTTTGCAGTTATTGACTGGAGAACCTTATTTTACAACAAATCTGTACAAGAAATGTATGACACCTTTTGTGAGAAATATGGGAAGATAGTAGATTGCTGCATACCTGTCACCAAAGTAGGTGTAATTCATGCCAGAGAGAAATGGTTCGATAATGGGTGTAAAAGAGCTAAGGAGTGGAGAGACAAATGCTGGAAAAGGTATAGGAGGAGAAAAAACATAAATGCCTGGCAAACCTACAAAAGAGCAAGAAATGACTACCTAAGTAAAAGGAGAGAGGCAGAGAGAGACTATGAGAGGGACATCACCAGGAAGGCTAAAGAAAATCCCAAGCTTTTCCACAGCTGTATCAGAGGAAAACTGAAGGTAAAAGAACAGGTTTTAAGGCTAAAGAGAGCGGATGGAAGCATCACTGAGACGGATGAAGAGATCTGCAAAGAATTGAACAAGGAGTTTCAGTCAGTATTTACAGTAGAAAATACCCCCACCCCCTCAGATTGCAGTGATAGAAACTCAAGGGCCGGTATT
>JAXCGZ010015503.1:67500-72445 GCA_037179515.1 Halocaridina rubra | reverse complement strand
TTACTAACGGCTATGACTGTATAAAATATATTCTCTGTCTGTAAAAGTATGTGTTGACTTCTGTCTGCCTGTGTGTCTGCATTCCTGTAAGCATTCTTGTATGAAATTTAGTCCATGGTCGCAAGGATGTACAAATACATATGTTTCCAACATTCTCACCCTCTACTAGGCCTCAATATGAAGTTCTTGACGAGGCCTAGTGAAAGGTGAATAGTTTAAACATATATTGTTTGGTGTTTTACATCGATATTTGAATTATTTTCATGTCATGAATACTGTATAGTAGTGTTAGTGTATGTGATTACCTAATTGTGATTACCTAATTGTGTTTACGGAAAGAGCCCAAAGCTCGTATCTTCCCGTCTCCTCATCGGTTCCATTTTAGACTTAGTGATACTTATCATACCTGTCCTTAAAACTATGGATTGAGATAGCATTAACTACCTCCTCGCTTAGCCAATTCCAATTATCAACTACTCTTACACTGAAAAAGTATTTCCTTACATCCTGCAAAGAAGTTTTCTTACGAAGCTTCAAACTATGACCTCTAGTTCTAGAGCCAGCCATATCAAAATATCGATCCCTATCCACTCTATCATAACCATGAAGGAATTTAAAGACTGTCACCATATCCCCCCTCACTCTTCTAGCTTCGAGTGATGGCAAGTCTAATTCCCTCAGCCTCTCATCATAACTGAGATTGCGTATTTCTGGCACCAGTTTCGTGGCATGTCTTTGAACTTTTTCAAGTTTAGCTATGTGCTTTTTCAAGTGCGGATTCCAAAAGGGGGCTGCATATTCGAGTTTTGGCCTCACATAGGTTACATAAATATTTCTGAACATTTCCTTGTCCATGTGCCTGAAGGCTACCCTTACATTTGATAAGAATGCATATGCTGCCCTTACTATGCCATTTATATGTATTTCTGGAGACAAATCTGCCAGTATGTTTACTCCTAGATCTCTCTCATTTTCTGTCTCTTGAAGTTGTACTCCAGCCACCGAGTAGTCAAGCTTGGGCCTTCTTGCACTTGTACCCATTCTCATTACCTTACATTTTGAAGTATTGAATTTCATTAGCCACTTTTCTGACCACTCATGCAGATTATTTAGATCCTCCTGAAGTTCTCTACCATTGTTCTCGTGTTTTACTTTCTTCACAATCTTTGCATCATCTGCAAACATATTCATGAATGAATTTACAGACTCTGGTAGGTCATTTACATATACAAGGAACAAAAGTGGCCCTAAAACTGAACCCTGTGGAACTCCACTACTAACTCTTCTCCATTCAGACACTGAGTGTCTTAATCTAACCCTCTGTTCCCTTCCTTCTAAGTAAGTTTTTATCCATTCCAAATCATTTCCACCTATTCTAGCCATTGATTGCAGCTTCCTAATAAGTCTCCCATGTGGAACAGTGTCAAACGCTTTCTGGAAGTATAGGAATATGCAATCTGCTCAGCCCTCTCTTTCCTGTAAGATTTGGCTTACCTCATCATAAAATTCTAATAAGTTTGTTACTGTTGATCTACCTTCTCTGAAGCCATGTTGCCTCACTGACAAAAAGTTGAAGGATTCCAAGTGAAGAGAGATATGTTTCCTTAGTAGTTTCTCCATAACTTTACAAACTATGCTGGTCAAGGAAACTGGTCTATAGTTCAGAGCCGTATCCCTCCTTCCCTTTTTGAAGATAGGTATCACATTTGCTTGTTTCCAGCATCTTGGAATCTCCCCCGACTCCAGTGACTCCTTAAATATGATACTTAGTGCCACTGATATTGTGTTTGCGCATTTTTTAAGCACATGAGGGGATATGTCATCAGGACCTGTAGCTTTATGAACATCTAAATCCATCAGCGCTTTGTATTCAAATCCAATTGCAAGACGAGTTTTTCTTTCCGTTGTAACACCACTTACAAAAATGCTCTTTAAAGCCTTGGAATATTTTATAATTCTTTCCCTCTATGGTAAATTAAAAGAGAGAGAGAGAGAGAGAGAGAGAGAGGAGAGAGAGAGAGAGAGAGAGAGAGAGAGAGAGAGAGAGAGAGAGAGAGAGAGAGAGAGAGAGAGTATCAATTGACCTCCTTCGCATTTTCTTTATTGGTAACTATTTTATCCTCTTTAAGTTTGTTGGTTTTTCCATTAGCTTTCTCGGTTCCCCTTTCCTGTGTTTGGATTGTAAAAAGAGGAGGCAAAAAAGTCAAGAGAATAATTCTGCAAGATATATAGATATGGTTCTTTTTTTGCATTTCTTTTTTTTTATTGATTGTTTTGGGTAATTGATAGTACACATATTGTAGAGGGTGCATATCATGTAAATGTATGTATGAAAAGGGAGGGGGGACTATAATACTTCCTCCATGTTCCCCTGCGTGTCGTAAGAGTCGACTAAATAGGGCTGCGCGAGGGGACTGGGAATCCTTTCCTCTGTGTTTTCTCTTCCCAAAGAGTCAGAGTATTTTGCCTTGATTCATCCATTACCTTTATAAGGGAAAAATGGCTCATGTATATAGATAGCTAGATGAATGTACAAGGTGTAGTTTACTTATCTTCCATACATGCATGTGTAGATAGATTTGTGTCATTAAAACTCAGTCAATTCCATGAAGGAGTATTGCAGCTCCCCCCCCCCCTCATGATGGAATAATCTAGTTTCCCTCCCACCCCTTCCTATCCCTAAAAAAAAAAAAAACATGATTTTTAAACATTTTATCATGGGATGACCTCTCCCATATTATTAAACAGGACGAAATAAAGGTCATATTTTATGAAATGTTTAATAAAGGTTTAGTAATAAATTTGTTTTATTGTCCGAGTACATTGAACTAAATGTGCAATTTGTATTGATTTTATATTATCATTCATAAATAAAATTTTATCAAAGTACATTAATCGGTTGTCTTTGTAGTATTAGTTCAAATAACGGTCAAAACAATTTATATTTTTCTTGTTTCCATATATATTACTGTATATATCTGACTACTGTAGATGTCTGTTGTAGATGTCTGTACAGTCTCTAATGCCCTAAGTACATTAATGGTTGTCTTTATGATGTAGGTTCGAATTCTGCCCATGAGGAAGGATATGTCTCATGTTTAAACAGATTATAATGTGCTTGTTTGACTATATATATATATATATATATATATATATATATATATATATATATATATATATATATATATATATATATATATATATATGAGTTGACGCTTCTTAAAAAAAAAGAATGTTTCTTCCAGGGAATATATATTTTATTATTTTTATTTTTAAAACGAGGAAGTATTATTTCGTGATCGGTAATGAAGAAATGCGTCTTGGAAGTTAGCTCCTTTTTTTTTTTTTTTTTTTTTTTTAGCAGTGAAGATGAAAAGTAAAAAATTTACTCTGTGAAAACCTGTAGACCTTTGTGTCATTTGGAATGAATATTTGGAGACGGACAATGACACGAAAACGCATTACTGGATATTGAGTTTTATATAGCCGATTTTCGTTTTTCTTTTTTCTTTTTTTTTACAGGAACAAATTTGATTTTCTGGCCTATTTAAATTGAAAGAAAGAGCTAAATATACAAATAAATAGATTGATGGATAGATAGATAGACAGACAGACAGACAGAGAAAAAGATAGATAGATAGATAGATTGATAGATAGATAGATAGATAGATAGATAGATCGCGAGTAAAAATCATAAACGTTAAGCAAGGCACTAGCAACTAGTTCGCACCTAGGAGGTCCAGAGTTCAATTCCAGATTTATTTTCCTGGAAGTAAGATAAAAGAGGTAGTGAGTGAGTGTCCTCGTGTGTGGTAGCTCATGTCATTTGAGCAGGTTAGTGTGCTCATCGTTTACTGTATATGGTCAGTGGTAGAACAGTATTTTAGCAACCTCCGGTTTCAAGAAAGACATTATAGCACGCGGCTCTGAAAGCGACACACCCTTGTTCGAGCCCACCGCGGGGTGTTTAGGAAGGGCATCCAGCCTTAACTCCTTCTCTACAACGTATCTCTTTTCACCCAAAATCAAATAGAGATTAATAGTGACACGCAAAATGGCAACACAATGTTCATCCTGCTCTATTGTATGTGCATGTGTGCGCACGCGCGTGAGTGTGCGTATATGTGTATGTCTGTGTGTGTAGCAATGCATATGCTTGATGACGTTATAAATCCACATACAATGTTAAATTGGTTTAATATAAATTTGCCATTTCAATATGCAAATAATTTAACTCCTCCCTCTCCCCATCTCACCCCCCCCTTCCCCCTAGGGGTCATAATGCCCTTAAAAATTTGGGTGTCGGATTGATTTCTCATATTTTTAATGGGAAGAATTTACGGGACGAATTCATAATCTGGTTAATAAAAGCATTGAAAAACTCTTATAATTTGTTTGCATTTTATTAAAGTAAATGTGTTATTCGTATTAATTTTATATTACTTGTTATTATTAATTTATTACCTTAGTTATTTTTCGTTAAAAGTTATTCAGTTTACTTTATATATATATATATATATATATATATATATATATATATATATATATATATATATATATATATATATATATATATATATATATTGTCAATGAAATGTTAAGTAAAATCGGAATAATAACATATATTTTGTATTGTTCTTTTAATATATGGAAGTAATGATGCGAGTGAGGTTCTTTGTATTTTGTGGCGAAGAAAAAAATCATTTTAAAGTTTTGCGCCCTCGTTTAAAAAAAAAAAAAAAAAAAAGCATGAAAAGGCCCTTTGTTCCGAGCTTATGGTTTTTGCGTCAATTTAAATAAATGTTTGATTTTACTGTACTTTAGTTTTTCTGGAAATTGCATTTTGTTAAGTTGACTTTTTTGGTAAATATTTTTTTTTAAGTTGTTTGTTATGATAAAGAGAAAGAGAGATAAAGATTGATAGTGAAATAAATACAAATTAAAT
>JAXCGZ010015503.1:17500-65000 GCA_037179515.1 Halocaridina rubra | reverse complement strand
CTTTTGATGAAGATCAGGTCCTGGTATGCCTTTGGTAGGATTCGCGTAAAAAAAAAAAATAAATAAATAAAAATATATATACTGTATATATATATATATATATATATATATATATATATATATATATATATATATATATATATATATATATATATATATGATGTTCGAGATATCACTCCCAAGGTATAGATGGAAGTCTGTAAGGTTGTAGCAGCTTAGCCTGCCTTTCAACCGCGTGAAATAATATCTAACAAGACATCTAGCAAGTCTAATTGAGGCATGAAATGGCATTAGTGCTGGTGGATTTCAAATAAGAGGTCAGAAAGATCTCTTTGACCGAAGAATTTTTTCCCCTTTTTCCCCAAGCCATAATCATCAAAATCTTAACTCTGTCCATAACAAAAATGATAATTAAAAGATACTGATGTATTCTGAGCGCATTGCTAACACCAATGAAAAAGCATCCAATAAGAATTTAAAACATCTAATGGGGCCTCAAATCACAATCTTTTACTCAAAACAAAATGAGAAAATTAAGAACCATGGCTTTCTTTGATGCATGGTTAAGATGAATATTTATTTTATTTTAAGGTCTGCACTGCTTTACTGCCATGGGACAATATCCCACATATGTAAAGTGTTCTGAATTTGAAGATGTAGATTAGATAGTAGAATTATGTAATAAAACTGAATATAAAACCTTATTGAACAAATGTATAAATAAGTAAATAAGTATATAAATAAACAGATAATGAAGTAGGTGCTCAAAGGATTATTCACTTTATTTCACAATAAAAAAAACATCAAACATAATTAGCTAGTTTACAACGTATTCGAGTTAGAATGATGATGTGCTTTCTTTAATTTTCTAAAATTGGAAAAGTAGTAATAGTAGTATTAGTAGTATTAGTAGCAGTAGCAGTAGTAGTAGTAGTAGTAGTAGTAGTACTAGTAGTAGTAGTAGTAGTAGAAGCATCTTACACACCTCATACTGAAAGGCCTCCTGAGCAAATTCCCCACTTAAAATCTATATTGGAAAAGCATTGGAATTTAATGGTAAGTTTGTGGTCATATATATATATATATATATATATATATATATATATATATATATATATATATATATATATATATATATATATATATATATATATATATATTTTGTTGACGCCTTTAAGGCAGTCAAGTTTATTGGTAGGTGATAAAGCAAATGGCCTTATCACAGACTCGTCTTTATAGGTACGGTTTGCCTAAGAGCCATAAAACAACTATTAATCATTGAATACATTATACAATTCTACATCACACAAGTGTATTTAGTTAATGTCATCATCCTTACTCTCTATTTATCATTTTATGCTACATGTTAATTATTACACGCTAATGCAGTTAGCTTCTCATAACTTACGTAATTGAGGCTCAGAATGATTCCTCTGAATATTACGTCTGCTCTCAAATCCAGTCAGTCTCTGTCTGCCTTTTCTCTCATGGTGTATGTCAGTGTATCGCTTATGCTTACTAAACTAGAACAAGGGCCTGTAGTGTCTATCCTGACACTCTGTGGTGCCTCTCTCTCTCTCTCTCTGTATATATATATATATATATATATATATATATATATATATATATATATATATATATATATATATATATATATATATATATATATATATATATATATATATATATATATATATATATATATATATATATATATATATATATATATATATATATATATATATATATATATATATACATATGTTGCTGCTCTCTCTCTCTCTTTCTCTCTCTCTCTACCACCATGGATGGCAGTAACACTCCCCCCATCGAGCAGTAGCAGCTACCGAAACCAAGCCCCACATGAGCGTATTACGTCTTCGGAACGTGCACTCCCTCCTGTAAGCAGAGATGAATCGGTGCTCGCATCAGTATCCCCTCTTGCGTCCTGACCTGTACCCGACAAGCAATCCAGAGTCGTTGACAAGCTGACGGTGGAGTCTTTGCTACCAACACTGGTAGTGATAAGGATGATTGCAGCTCCATTTCTTCAGTGTCTCCTGTTGGCAGAGTGTTTTCCGGAGGCTAAGACTTCCTTGGGTAGACTAGGAGGTCTAGCCCATTGGTTCACCTGCTCCTCACCATCATGACATGGCTTGAAAGGCCCTGCTATACGTCGTCTGCTGGGGGTTTTGCCGAGTGCACGTGATGCCATTGTCGGATCAGTGCCAGACGCTGTATTACTGCCACCCTGTTAGCGATATAGGCCTTGAATCGTCTGCTAGGATTGCAGATGTGCTGCAGCACAAGCATGCTGACATCCATTACATAACGTCGTCAAGCTTGACCACTAGCTCATTGGTGAGGATGGCTGTTACTTCGGTGGCTAGCTTGGCGGTACACAACTCCAACTTAGGTATACTTTTTCCCTTGAAAGGGGATAAAGGTGTCTACCGAGAATGAAGGACACACTTACCCTGTCCTCAGTGACACTGGAGCACAGGTAGCCGGCGGTGCCATACGTCGACTGGGATGCGTTAGTGAAGGTGTGTAATTCCACTTGCTTAAGTTCTCCGGTAGCCCCGATGCAATATTGTTTGGTATTGCGAACCCCCTAAACTGCCATAAATCGTGCATCCATTCCTTCCAATCCCACAGACCTTGCTCGCTGATAGGTTCGTTCCATCCCTTACCAGTCCGGCCCTCTTCCTGGAAGATGATCTTGGCGCAGACTACGAAAGGCGCCAGTATTCCGAGAGGGTCGTAGATGACGCTGAAAGTTGTCAATATGCTTTCGTCTAGTGAATGCACAATCTTTGAGCTCCACTCGTACCGCAAACTCGTCCTTCACTTGGTCCCATATTACTCCCAGTGCCCTTCCTTCCGGTTGTGCAGTAGTTAGTATTTCAGACCTAGAACTGCACTCACGAAGCTCCTTCTGTATCTCTTTCAGCATGCCTGGTACGTTGCTCAACGATTTCGTAAGGTGAAATCCTCCTTTACACATTAGCTTTGTCAACTGTGTGGCTATGGCCATTGCCTGGTCCGCATCGTCCACGGAATGCAGAAGGTCGTCGACATAGAAATTCTTAGCGTTGTCCCTCACCGCCTCATCGTAGGACCTTCCGTACTCTCTAAACGTTCGCCGTAGGGAGTAAGCCGCACAGGCCGGACTCAACACACCCCCAAACATGTGTACTGTCATCCGGAACGCTTTGATGGGAGTGTGCTCTCGATCACCCTTCCTCCATTAGAAACGTAAGGCATCCCTTTCGTTCTCCGCTGCTTTCACCTGATAGAACATGGCCTCTATGTCTGCCGTCACTGCCACTATGCCCTGTCATAACTGAAGAAGAATCCCATGAGCAAATTGTTGAAGTCTAGCCCTTGTAGTACGTGTGAGTTCAAAGACACGCCTTGATGAGTCGCAGTGCAGTCAAAAACAATGCGCACCTTCCCTGGTGAGGCAGGCACCAGATCAACTGCCCACCGAGTCGGGTCTTGATCCGGCACTCGTTCCATGTACCCTGCAGTCAAGAGTTTTTGAATAATTTCTGCCTTGTAAGCATTTCCCAACACCCTATCCTTCCTAAGCCTGTTCTTTAGTGAATCCAATCTGTGACGAGCCGATCTCCAATTGTTGATCTGAGGCGACAATGACTGCTTGAATGAGATCGGCAGTACGTAGTGATATCCGCTCCTGTTTACACGATTGTCCCACAGGCTCAAGACATACTGGTCCAACGGGGACAGCCCCTCTCCCTCCTGAGCCTCCTTTGCTGTGGGCTCGTCCAGCTCCCAGAACCTTTGTACTCGTTACTCCAAAGACTTATTGCCACTTGTTGATCTTGGCAGCTCGACTATGGCAGTGAGGCTCGTTGCCGTTTCTGTTGTGTCCCTGGGCAGCAAGGCGCCCTGTACTGTCCAGCCTAGAGCTATCCTCAACGCGAAGGGTTCCTCGTCCTGACGTACACCTCCACTATTGGCAAGGCAACTGTCCCCCTTTTCTGATGGCATTCCCTGTACCATCCGGCATAGTTAGTGGCTCTGAGCTTATCTTCTGATGCATGTCACCTCTTTGTTCTGACCGTCGTCGTCTCTCTTGACCATGGCCTTCTCATTTTCGCTCACGTCATATGTCTCCTTCTCGACTTGATGGTCGCTGGTCCCTTCGGTTGTCTCATTCACTAGTCCTTCCTGTTGACCTACTGTCATAATCGGTGTGCTGGATCGTCGCGTGCAAATCACTCTCGCATACTTCACATGGCTTCCTTTCTCGGCACGTGGCGACTCTGTGTTCTTCTTCAGGTGCCCGAAGCATACCCGAAGTATTGCAGCTGCCCTCAGGCGCTCCTTACTACCTAGCCTTTCGGAGATCCGGCAAGCCTTGATCGAATGTCTATCATGACACAATTGGCATAGTTCAAACCCTGTCTCCCTTTTCTTTGCCTTCTCACACTCTGGTCCATCTCAATTGCCTCTGGTTTCCCTCGAAGACCCACGACCAGTGTCAATTCTTGCCAGCACATCCCGTGTTCGGATACTGCCCATCTGCTCTGCGATGTACCTTATGAGATACGTTGCTCCACAGGGGCATCCTGTATTATTCTCTTTAATTTGGGACATTATTCTGAACTCACATGACATTTTCACAGGAAATCGACCCCTGGCATCCTTGATCAGTCTGATTTCAGTGTCACGATCATCCCTTGCCTCCCGTATCAGTCCTTCCCACACTTCTATCAACTGCACCTGCAGTCCGTCGAACAGAAGAGCATTCCCTTGTCTGTTCATCACTGAACCTGCTCGCAATTGAGCAGCTCCTGTGGGTTCCACTAGCCACGAGTGGACCGGAATCGCGTTTCTTCTGGCTTCCGCATCCGTTTGTTGCTTCTCCCTCTCTCACTCTTTCTTGCCCTTTTGATCCTCGCCCTCGTGGTTCCCTTCGCCGTCTGCCTTTCCCCTTTTGCTCGTGCTCGTATCACTCCTTGTTCTCCCCGGACCTTCTTCCATCAGTTCTATTCTGTGCACCCACTCCTTCCTTAGCAGCATTCATCATTGTTCCACTGCTCCTGCATTATCTGTTCAGTTATGCCTCTGATGGATTCCTTGACGGACTCCAAGACACTGATCATCAGGGCTTCATCTGTTGCTGCCAGTAGTTTCTTCATCAGCTCCTGTGCCTCACCTGTTAGTTCTCCGTGCCGTTTATTCACGTGTGTCTCTATATCTGTTTTTGCAGTTATCTTGGCATCTTGCTTCTCGCCTTCAGTTGTTGTCCGCATCCTAGGGCTTCCCTTTCCTATATTCAATTCCCTATCCTTATCGCTTGCCTCCATTTCTTATTCGGGTAAGTGATCTGCATCTTTCCTCAGTCGGACTAAGCTGACGCTGCGGATGGATAACCTTAACTCCGTTTTTACCATTGCGGAAGGGTAATTTCAACTCAGCTTTGGTTAGTCAGCAGGTCCTACACTGCAGAGGGATACCTTAACTTCGCTTCCCACATTGCTGATGGAAAAACCTCCTACATTCACACCACTGTAGCGCTGCTGTGGGAGACCTCAACTCCGATTCCCACGTTGCGGAGGGAAAACCTCCTCCGTTCATACCACTGTAGCTAACTTACCACTGTAGCATTCCAGAGGGATACCTCCACCCCGCTTCCCACCTTACAGAAGGAAAACCTCCTCCGTACTTACCACTGTAGCACTGCAGAGGGATACCTTAACTCCGCTCCCCACGTTGCGGAGGGAAAACCTCCTCCGTTCATACCACTGTAGTTAACTTACCACTGTAGTATTGCAGAGGGATACCTTAACTCCGCTCCCCACATTGCGGAGGGAAAACCTCCTCCGTTCATACCACTGTAGTTAACTTACCACTGTAGCTTTGCGGAAGGATACCTCAACTCCACTTCCCATGTTTCAGAGGGAAAACCTCCTCCGTTTTTACCACTGTAGCTCTTACCAATGTAGCTTCCTTACCACTGTGGCACTGCGGAGGGACACCTGAACTCCGCTCCCATGTTGCAGAGGGAAAACCTCCTCCGTTCATACCACTGTAGCACTGCGGAGAGATACCTCAACTCCGCTTTCTACGTTGTGCAGGGAAAACCTCCTCCGTACTTACCACTGTAGCTAACTTACCACTGTAGCATTCCGAAGGAATATATCAACTCCGGTTTCCACGTTGCAGAGGGAAAACCTCCTCCGTTCACACTACTGTAGCACTGCGGAGGGACACCAGAACTCCACTCCCACGTTGTGGAGGGAAGACCTCCTCTGTTTACACTACTGTAGCACTGCGGAGGGACACCAGAACTCTGCTCCCTCGTTGCGGAGGGAAAGCCTCCTCCATTCACACCACTGTAGCAGCGCGGATGGATTCCACAACTCCACTTCCCATGTTGCGGAAGGAAAACCTCCTCCGTTTCTACCACTGTAGCTTACTTACCACTGTAGCACTGCGGAGGGACACCTGAACTCTGCTCCCACATTGCGGAGGGAAAACTTCCTCCATTCACACTACTGTAGCACTGTGGAGGGACACCAAAACTCCTCTCCCATGTTACGGGGGGAAAACCTCCTCCGTTTCTACCACTGTAGCTTACTTACTACTGTAGCACTGCAAAGAGACACCTAAACTCCGCTCCCACATTGCAGGGGGAAAACCTCCTCCATTCAAACCACTGTAGCCTACTTACCACTGTAGCAATGTGGAGGGACACTTGAACTCCGCTCCCATGTTGTGGAGAGAAAACCTCCTCCGTTCTTACTTCTGTGGCCAACTCGTCATGCACCTAGTATCCAATAGCATTTAGAACAGACTCTGCAAGTACATTAATTTGAGCCCTACTAACTAGTCTCAATTATACTGTTAAGATGAAAATCTCCTAACTGCATCAATCTTTGCAATATACCATCACGCAATAACCTGACAATTTCCTTACTGCTATTGTAATTACTTGGTTCCATGACCCGTTGCTTATACCTTTAATGCTCTTCAATCTATGCTTCACTCTCCCTCTAAGCGTAAGCACTACCCCCATTGCAATAATTAATTCTTAGGTCTGCTGAGACCTTCAACACAACTTACAACAATATTCAATCAGTAATCACTATGTTCACCTTTATTATTCACCTTTGTTGCAATATTCCATCATGTAATAACCTGACAATTTCCTTACTGCTATTGTGCATTACTCCAATTTGGCTAATTACTTTGCTTCATGAGCCGTTGCTAATACCTTTAATGCTCTTCACCTTGTCCCTCACTCTCCCTCCTTCACAAGTCCTTAAATATATTATCTCCCTCTAGCCATAAACACTCCCCCCATTGCAATAATTAACCTTAAGGTCTGCTGAGACCTTCAACACAACCCACAGCAATGTTCAATCAGTAATCACTACGTTTCAACCTTTATTATTCACTTTTGTTGCCGCCGGCACACTTTCTACAATGCCGTATTCATCTTTCCTCCATACACCAGCTGTCAGGTGATCCTCTGTCTATCACAATTCTTATAGTATGCCTTACCTGGGCTGAGACTCATCTCTCTATTAGCCGCTGAAATGTATTATTATGTATAGCTAAGTACTTGAGATCTGTATCCAGTGAGCAATGGGACAAATATTAAAAAAATTGAGGTCGGTGGACTCCGCCATTTTACTTGTAGTGATGCTTTGACTCAGTCACTCCGCATCTAAAAGGGAGTATGGCTTTAGTAAGTTGATAAAAGTAGAATTTTCTGGATAGTACAGTGGTAACGCGCTGGCCTCGCATTCGCAAGGTCGATAGATTGATTCCCGTTCAGGACCGAGAGTTTAAGCAGTTTACTGGGAAGGTTACTGCTGTGCCTGGACACCACAGTGGGGGATTGGGACTTGCACCAGCTGACGTCCACCAGAGCAGGGGCGATGCCTTTGATAAGAGGGCTAAAACCCAGCAAACTTAAACTTTAACATGGATAATTTGTACTAATAGCTATAAGCAGTAATAAACTCTATTTTTGTTGGAATATTGAATAATATAATGAGTAATTGCATTTGAAGGTATTCAGTTTATTTTTATTATTGCCTAAGTTAATTATTAAACAGGCAAATGTATTGATTTTAATTGAAAATTATTTGATGTATATGTAAAATAATTTTTATATTAATTTCTTGAAGTGAAAGTGACCGTGTTTACGAAGAGTTGTAGTGAGAAATATTCCTACATCTGTTTTCAAGGTTCTTTCGTGTTTTCGCGGGTGATATTTTTAGCGAAAGAAGGCGGAAATGACCTATCATTCTTTTAACGTTGTTATTATAAAGTAATAATAATTGTACAGATTTTTTATATTACAATACGTATATAACATATCCTTTTAAAGAATAAGAAAATTTTGTGATATTATTATTCAAGCAGAGTCTACTAAACCATAGTACACGAGTCAAAGTAGAAGGGCACTACTCCACTTACAAAAACCACGAAAATGGGACCCCCCCAAGGTGGAATCGTTAGCCCCTTCCTCTTTAATTGTCTCATGGAAAAACTCATGGACTTCGCACTACCACATGGAGCCAAACTCTTCAATTATGCGGATGACTTTGCCCTCGTCACAATAGGCGACAGAAGCTCCAACAAGACCCAGCACTGCCTCTCCAAGATTCACCAAGCCTCCATCTCCCTTGGAGTTAAAATCAATGCCCGCAAAACCAAGGCCCTCCCCACCCACCAGTGGAGACCAGACACTAATCTGGTCCTAGGTAATGAGCCTGTGGACTGGGTTACCAAGCACCGATATCTGGATGTAATCATCGATGGCAAACTAAACTTTGGACCGGAAATTCAACACGTGCGACAAATGCAACCAGCGACAAACAGTCCTTGGTCGGATGTCGGGCCTCTACGATGGTGCATCCTTTAATGTCCTCAAAACCTTCTATGTACAAGCCATACACAGCCTCATAGACTATGCTTGTCCCACACTCTGGCTACTAAAAGACCAACAATGGGACAAGATAAAAGTCATTCAAAACAATGCCATGTGTACCATGCTAGGATCCCCCATGTGGACCAAGAGAGAAAACATCCAGATGGAATCGGGACTCATGTCATTTAAACTCAGAGCTCAGCAAAGACTGACCCTCTTTGTGGCCAAAACCACCACTGCCCAACATACCTGCCTCGCTGGCATAAATCTCCAGCTAGCCCTCAATCGGCACCCCGACCACCATCCTAGAACCTAGGCAGCCAAGGTCTGTGCTGGCCTGCAAGCACTGCCAGTCAGGGAGGACATCCTAGCCAAGATACAGGACACTCCGCTTCCTGAATACCGATGCCCACCCCCATGGAATGACCAACCACTCGACATAAAGATCAAGCTCTCTGACAACCCCAAAAGCTTGGTAAACCCACTTGTCCTTAAAAACATATACAAGGACAAAATTCAGAGCTGGAGCAAGCCAAACTCGCAAGTCTTCCTCACTGACGGCTCAGTAAATCAAGAAACTGGAGCCTCAGCCACCGCCTTCAATACCAGAAACCATGTCCAATCCTGGAGATTGTCAAACGCCTGCTCATCGCTCTAGACTGATCTTGTTGCCATAGCCAATGCCCTCGACTTCTTCACCCAGCAAAGAGCTGACCATACCCTAATTCTCTCTGACTCTATAGGCACCTTACAGGCTATCAAGAAGCCACTCCTCAGAGACAATGTACGCATCATCGCCACCATTCTCAGCCACTACCACAGGACAATCAGCCTTGTAAAGCCATCACTCTTGCCTGGATTCCCAGCCACTTTGGCATCAAGGGAAATGAGGAAGCCAATCAAGCCACTCTTACAGCAGAAATCCAAATATCTCTGCCTCCTGGGATTCAACAGATAAAAACCAAAGCCACCAAGTCACTCTTTAATGTCTTAATAACTAAACACAACCTGTGCACTGACATTGGCTCCTCCTCCACCTGGTTGTACAAAGCCACCACCGATCTTCAGCGAATCACCCAGCCTAAAAACCTTTGACGAAGCACGGCAGTCAATGCGTACTGTCTGAAACCCGGGTACAAGTGTACCTGGCGAATAGTGGATGATATCATCAAGGAATGCACCTTCTGCCAGGTAGCCTCACCACATCCACTGCTCCACTACATCCTAGAATGCGTTTCCTTTTCAGAAATTCGACGGAAACCTGGTGCCCCCGCAACATCAAGCGAAGACCCAAATGTCTTTCATGTTGCTAGCTCCATCAAATGACTAGCAACGAACAACTACATGAACAGTCTACTGAATATCATCTGTCAATACCCTCCACCAAGATAACTATGTAATAACTCTCTTTCACCACCAAAACAGGAATTCATTAAAAAGAATAATTGCTTGATATAAACTTATAATTCTCAGCTGAACACTTGTTTTCTACTATCTTTACAGTTTTGTACAACCTCACCTGTGGGCCAAAATAGGAAAGTCCAGTCGCCCTTAAGAACGAATACCACCTTCAGTCAACAAATTTTACCCCACCTGGAGGCCAAAAAGGGAAGGTCTGTTCACCCTCAAGGGAGAACATCAATGTAAAAAAGAAAAAAAAAAGCTATGACAGACAAATTTGTATAGGTACATCTCTATGAAGATGCCTTACATATTCTTAATGAACAAAGTAGATTCCTAGTAACACTGCAATACTTCATGAGGAAAACTGTTGTTGCAAATCGGACATGTAAAAAAAAAGTACATATGAAAATCATATTGGTGGATGTATAGCTGGGATTGGTGAGGGGGGAATTAATGCTGGCTTCCAGTCAATCTCTTACGCACTTGTTCAGGTGTCATTCCTGGAAAAGGGGATATAGGATGGGTAGAATTTGAGGGGATCTATCTACCTTGGCTGTTTCCCCCTTTAAATGGGAGGTAGCCGACATAAAAAAAAAGGAAACAATAAAGGGATTACTTTGCTCTATGGGCAATGGCGAGGAAGCTAGCGACCGTTCAGATGGCACTGCTTGAGTGCCACAGCCCATCCTCCCGGCTCTTCCACAACCTGTGTCGCTTCACAACTGCCTTCAACACTTCAATCTTGCCTTCTGGCTAGTACAGTGGTAACGCGCTGGCCTCGCATTCGCGAGGTCGACAGATCGGTTCCCGCTCAGGACCGAGAGTTTAAGCTGTTAACTGGGAAGGTTACTTGCTGTGCATGGGCACCACAGTGGGGGGGTTGAGGTTGCCTCGGCTGACGTTCCAAGGAGCATCTCAGATGGATATCGGAACTGAAACACCGGCAAACTTTAACTTGAACTTTAATAACTGTCCTATCTAATCATATTTTCTTTCCTATATATTTTTTCTTTGGCATCTTATAAAAGGAGACTAATATCTCAGTAAAGAATGCTACTTTGAAGGGTTTATTTCTTCTTCGCATATTAGACCGACTCATTACAAGATTAATACAAATACGGGTCTGTTATGACCCGTTTCAACCTTTTGTAGAATATCTAAAACTACATCATCTATCAACCTAAAATATAATAGCACATCCTCATTATCCATTGCATGGATACACACTGGCAGGAGGGTCTGCTCCTCTCATTTCTCCCTCTTTCATTACTTAAATTTCGTACTTTTTCTCCCTAATTTCCCATTCAATTGTATATGGATACACACTTGCAAAAAGGTCTGCACATCTCATTTCTCCCTCTTTCTTTACTACAATTTCATAGTTTTTCTCCCTAATTTTCCCATTCTACATCCCCTTTTAAGGTTCGCAACTGATTTTCCTCCCCCTTTCCTATGCCATCCTAATAATAATGAATACGATTTATATCCATCAGTGAACTTTTTCAAGGTTAAAATAAGAGGCTTACCCCTTTTTCTTAACCTTTGTCTTTATTTTCGTGCTTCTGCGCATTACTACCTACAGTATACTATTCTCAGCATCCCTGTGCTCAAGAAGTCATTTCGTTCCTTCCCCCTTCAAAAACCCAACCAACCAAGACCTATTTTCCAAATGTCTTGCATAAAACCACTATATTTTTAGTGGGTTAATTTATAAGTAAATATTTTGAAAGAAATCATCTGGTGCAAATTCACAGCTGAGAATCTGCATGGATTAATTACATGAATACTTCCTTTTTATGTAGGTTATTATAACTGAACTGAAGAAAGTATTAAGATTAAGTAATACTGGAAAGTATTTAACTAATGTTTATAATAGCTGTATATGGTATTGCACACAGTTAAGACAGTTTTTACAGAATGTCGAGATTTATCAAACTCACAAAATTCATAGTCTTTTCGATGCATGCTAAAATAAATAGTACAAACGGACTTACTATTATGTTCGTATTCCAAAGAAATGCCTCAGTGAGTATCTTTTACAAGAATTTACAGCTCCATATTCAGTTCATAGTATGTGGGTTTAATTCTGTTTATATTCCATTTTTAGGACAAACATACACTTGCATAGACAATATATATTTGTAAACCTCATCCACACATCAAAAAGAGGAACCGAGTGACTGTGAATAGTATAATATCATGTTGCCTATTTTACATTAGATGCTTTATGTGGTCACTGCTACCACATAATGGTGCTGATGAGAGGTTCTATGCCAAGGCCTGCTTTTTCTATTATGGGATTAATCATCAACATTAGGATTCGACAGAAACGGGGGAATTCTAACCTCAGACCATAGCAGGCTGCAAATCCACAACCTAATGAATAAAAGTTGTGAGCGTTATCACTTGACAATAATAATAATAATCAATTCAATTCGGCTTTTTACATGTATGTCCTTACTAACCTCAGTCCGTGACCCCGACCTGCTGCCTCACAGTCGCAATAATAATAATAATAATAATAATACAGTTTCATCAAACTACAGAACGTGCAACTCGTAACCTATTAACTTGTCTGTAAACTGAAGAAAAAAATTGGATGGCAAAACACGACAGAGGTTTTTAAATTGCACTGTATCAGCAGATATATCAAAAGAGATTTATTGTTTTCTAGATTCCTTACCCTTGGATGGGTGGAGCGAGTCATGGAGGTCTCGTAACGCGGGAATCAGAATCAACAAACCTAAACCCCCAGCAGAAGAGCACAGCAACAGCAATAACCACCCCAGTAAACACTTTAAACTCTATTGCCTGGACGAGGCTCGATGCCTTCGACTTTGCGGATGCAAGGTCACTATGTTGCTACTGTACTAGCCAGGTGGCTTAAGAAGCAAGGCCCTTTCTGGTGTATGGTACTTCCTAACCTGAATTCTGAACAGCTTTCTAGGCCGAAATTGGACTCCTAAGCTTCATAAGTTAATGGATCAAATGTCATCAAGCTACCGTTATTCTCTATTGAAAAACATGGCAATAATATTTATCCAACTGATCTCTATTTCAATATTAAAGTAGTTTTAAAATAAGAAATTACTTTTAATAAAATGTATATTTTTAATAAAATGCAAATATTTTTTTTAAAAGAGATTTTGGAAAATTTTCGAATTATCTTTATATTTTGAAAAATATTTACATAAAATAATTCTTATTTAATTTTCGTGCTTTTCCCTCCAATTCCCTAATATCTTTAATCCTCCCTTTTTTTCCCCTCCTATCCTATCCCATCCTAAAAAAATAATAATCTTTTACCCCTAATTATAAAGATCTTTACTTTAGCTCAAAACTTAGCACGAGGGTCTGCCCCTCTCTTTCTTCACTTTATTTAATTTTCGTGCTTTTCCCTCCAATTTCCTTATATCCTAAATCCCATCCCTTTTTTCCCCTCCTATCCTATCCCATCCTAAAAAAAAAAATAAAATCTTTAACATTCTGTAGAACTTTGGAAGGTACATCTATATGGAGATGCCTTATATATTCTTTATGAACAGAGTATATTCCTTGTAACACTGCACTGACTTCTTGAGAAAAACCTTGATTGCAAATTGGACATGTAAAAAAAAAAAAATACATATGAAGATAATAATGGATATATAGCTGGGACTGGTGAGGGGGAATTAATGATGGCTTCCAGTCAAATTTCTTACGCCTTTTTCCAGGCGTCATTCTTGTAGAAGGGGATAATGGCTGGGAAGAATTTGGGGGGATATAATTATAAAAATGAAATAGAGAGAGATAAAAAGGTAAGTGCATTCAACACTTCACTCTCAATAACTGTCCCATCTATTTTTTTTTCTTTCCTATACATATTTTTCTTTGGCATTTTATAAAAGGAGACTAATATCCCAGTAAATAATGCTTTGAAGGGTTTTTATCTTCTTCGCATATTAGACCGACTCATTACAAGATTAATACACATATGGGTCTACCATGACCCGTTTCAACTTTTGGTTTAGTATCTAAAACTATATTTTCTATCCACCTAAAATATAATAGCACAGCCTCATTGTCCATTGTATGGATATACACTGGCAGGAGGGTCTGCTCCTCTCATTTCTCCCTCATTCATTATTAAAGTTTTGTACTTTTTCTCCCTAATTTTCCCATTCTATTTTATATGGATACACACTTGCAAGAGGGTTTGCACATCTCATTTCTCCCTCTTTCTTTACTTCAGTTTCATACTTTTTCTCCCTAATTTTCCCATTCCACATCCCCTTTCAGTTATGGCATCGTCGCTGATTTTTCTCCCCCTTTCCTATGCCATGCTAATGATAATAACATGATTTATATCCACCAGTTAGCTTTTTCAAGGTAAGAAAAAGAGGTTTACCCCTTTTTCTTAACCTCTGTCTTTTCTTTATTTTCGTGCTTCTCCGCATTACTACCTACAGTATACTATTCTCAGCATCCCAGTTCTCAAGAAATCACTTTGCTTCCTCCCCATTCCAAAATCCAACCAACCAAGATCTATTTTCCAAAGGTCTGGCAGAAACCACCATATTATTAGTAGGTTAATTTATAAGGAAATATTTTGAAAGAAATTATCTGGTGCAAATTCAAAGCTAAGAATTTACATGGATTAATTACATGAATACTTTACTTTTTAAACAGGTTATTATATCCGATTTGTAGAAATAAAGATTATTTAAAACCGTAAAGTATTTAAATATTTTTTGTAATAGCTGTATATAGTTCGTTGTTGTTCAGGTTTTACGTCACGAACTCCCTTTAATACCAAGGGCTAGGACGGTTGCCTTCTTGCGAAGGACTTGCTTTGGCAGATGTAATCCTTACCCTGAGTGCATGTCCCTGCTAATCTTAGACCGTGACAGGGCGCAAACCCTCGACCTGACGCCTCAGAGTCGCGGACGCTACTGCTTAAGCCACGGTAACTACATTAATAGCTGTATATAGTATTACACACATTTATGAAATTTTTTACAGTACGTCGAGATTTTTCATTCTTACAAAATTAATAGGGGTGAAAAAGTATGAAACTGAAGTGGAGATAGAGGGAGAAATGAGATGTACAGACCTTCCTGCTAGTGTGTATCCATATGAAATAGAATGGGAAAATTAGGGAGAAAAATTACGAAATTTAATTAATGAAAGAGGGAGAAATGAGAGGAGCAGACCCTCCTTCCAGTGTGTATCCATACAATGGATAATGAGGATGTGCTATTATATTTTAGGTGGATAGATGATGTAGTTTTAGATATTCCACAAAAGGTTGAGACGGGTCATAATTGACCCGTATGTGATTACCTAATTGCGTTTACGGGAAAGAGCCCAAAGCTCGTGTCTTGTAATGAGTCAGTCTAATATGCAAAAAGACATAAGCCCTACAAAGCAGCATTCTTTACTGAGATATTGGTCTCCTATTATAAGATGCCAAAGAAAAAAAATGCATAGGAAAGAAAAATGATTAGACAACACAGTTTTTAAGATTGAAGTGTTGAAGGCACTTATCTTTTTATCTCTGTTTAACTTTTATGCTTATCTTCCCCCAAAATTCTACTCATCCAATATCCCCTTCTCCAAGAATATCACCCGGAAAAGGGCATAAAAGATTTGACTGGAAGCCATCATTAATTCTCCCCTCACCAATCCCAGCTATACATCCACCAATATGATCTTCATTCGTACTTTTTTTTACATGTCCAATTTGCAACAACAGTTTTCCTCATGAGGTATTGCAGTGTTACAAGGAATCTACTTTGTTCATTAAGAATGTATAAGGAATCGCCATAGAGATGTACCTATCAAAATTTCTGTCATAGCTATTTATAGTATGATTAAAAAGTATTTATTATAGAAAAATTAACAAATCATATATATATATATATATATATATATATATATATATATATATATATATATATAATTCAAAGATTTTATAAAAATATTTAAAAAAAAAAAATAATATATATATATATATATATATATATATATATATATATATATTAATTTCTGATTTTTAGCAACTTTGATATTGAAATAGAGATCAGTTCAATAAATATTATTGCCATGCTTTTCGATAGAGAATAATGGTAAGTTGACGACGTTTGATCCATTAACTTCTGATGCCTGGGAGTCCAGTTTCGGCTTTGAAAGCTGTTCAGAATTCAAGCTAGGAAGTCCCATATGCCAGAAAGGGCCTTGCTTCTTAAGCCTCCTGGCTAGTACAGTAGGAACACGGTAGCCTTCCATCCGCAAAGTCGACAGGATTGAGCCTCGTCAAGGTAAGAGAGTTTAAAGAGTTTACTGGGGTGGTTACTGCATGTTGCTGGGCTCTTCTGCTGGGGGTTTGGGTTTGTTTTTTCTGACTCCCGCCTTACGAGTCCTCCATGACTCTTTCCACCTATCCTAGGGTAAGGAATCTATAAAACAATAAATATGTTTTTGCTACCTCTTTCTCCATCATCATCTCTTTTTTTATATATCTTGTGATACAGTGCATGTTAAACACCTCTCTTTGTGGTTTTTGACGCTTCAATTTTATTCTTTGGTTTGCAGACAAATTAATAGGTTACGAGTTGTACGTTCTGTAGTTTTTTTTCTTTATTTTTTTTTTAGTGACACCGGGACAGGCCGAAACTGCCCTCATCAACAAAGGCCCGGGCACGAGAAAATACCAAGATGAAGGAAAAGAAAAAGGTTAA
The DNA here is from genome assembly GCA_037179515.1 of Halocaridina rubra. Lineage (NCBI taxonomy): Eukaryota > Metazoa > Arthropoda > Malacostraca > Decapoda > Atyidae > Halocaridina > Halocaridina rubra. The sequence continues at coordinate 47,960 of JAXCGZ010015503.1, read as the reverse complement.
GGACAAGGCATAAATGAGGTAATGTCACACAAAGGAAAACGACAGACAGAAAAAAACCAGTCAAAGTACAGAGGACCCAGTGATATGGAAGACTAGGCTCCAAGATGATAATAGATCTGCTTTTTGAAGGATGAAAGGTCATAAGAATTTGGAAAGACAGAAGAAGGAAGAGAGTTCCAGAGTCTGGAGGTAGATGGGAAGAAGCAGTCGCTGCACCAACAATTCGCGAGCTACAAATCTCCACACAGTACCTGTGAGATGAGGCCGCTTGGCGAGTGTTATGCAGCCGTTGACTTAAATAGATGAGCAATTACTCTCCAAACATACCGACAAGTAACTCCTGCTGAGAATAAAATGCCAGGCATCTAGCCTCCAGGTTAGTACAGTGGTAATGCACTGGCCTCGAATTCTCGAGGTCGACGGATCGTGCCTCGTCCAGGCAAGAGACTTTAAGCTGTTTACTGGGGAGGTTACTGCTGTGGCTTGGCACCACAGTGGGAGGTTGGGGCCTGTGCCGGCTGGTGACCGCCCTATGGGTCCTCCATGACCCGTTCCACCCGTCCGTGGGTGGAGAATCTTAAAAAAAAAAAAAAGCCAGGCATCTCATCCATAAATAAACTTGTACTCACCAAGTCACCCAGAATTGCAATAGATAAACTTTTTCGCATTTTTAATGTATCTCTTTTTGCCGGATTCTCCCTCCTCTTCTTCTTCTTCGTCTACATCTTTTCCCACTTTTATGTGGGGTTGATGTTTCTTGCCAGTTATCTGTACTGGCCATATTTTGGTTTTGGCAAAATTTTTATGGCCGGATGCCCTTCCTGCCACCAACCCTCCCCCATCTACCCGGGCTTGGGACCGGCACCAAGTTGAGGCTGGCTTGCCCCCCTCAGTGGCTGGGTTTTTTGCCGGATTCTCCCTAAAAAGTCTAAAACTTCGAAAATTACTTTCATACCTAACCGTAAAACTTTTAAATGAAAACCTGAATATTATAGACCCGTTTCCTTCCTTGAGTTTTCTAGTTAATTATTCAAAAAATAAATAAGCACCAGAGTCTGCCGATTTTAACGTTTTCTTTATGAAAAAAAAAAAATGCAATTTCGCCACACCTTCGCCAGAATGTAAATATTTAAGCAGGGACATCTTCCAAATGCCCCTCAAGCCGCAAGTACCATCATTTGAGCAACCATGAACCAACTGGACAGCTTGAAAAACATAATTAGCCAGTACCCTCCTCCTAGATAATCACAGAAACATAGAAAAAAAACAAAAGAGATTGAGGACAGTTTCCTCAACCTCTCCAGCTTGAACCCATCAACAACTAAACTTAGAATGGGATAGGATAGGAGGGGAAAAAGGGGAGGGGATTAAGGATATAAGGAAATTGGAGGGAAAAGCACGAAAATTAAATGAAGAGATAAAAAGAGAGGGGCAGACCCTCGTGCTAAGCAACAGCTGATATGGATCCGTAAAGAAACCTTAGCCCTTGCTGGTTATCAGCATACTCTTCTTATGTTTTTTTTATTTCTTTTCTTTTCTTAAATTTTGTTCATCCAATTATTTCTAAGATTTAGTTTCAGTTTTTTTCTTTGTTCCTCTCTCCCAGTTACCCCTCCTTCACGGTGGAGCCCCAGGGGTTAAAAGCATGCACACAGCGCCTTCAACTCTCCCTTCTTCACCGCTATCCTATCTAAACTTTCCTCTTCTCCCACAATTAATGACTTCTTACCAACACATATGATAGAAAAGACTACTGTACTTTCACTGTTAATGCAATATACCTTCATTGCATGTAATAGACTATGTAAATTAATATTCTTCTTTTTCTTCTTCCTCTTGGTATGGAAATATGAATGATGTTTATTCTTTTCCTGACAAGACAGCTTTTGGATTCTTTCTCTATATAAACTATCTTGATTTTCAAGGTTGTATAAGAACATTAATAATAATAATATTAATAATAATAATAATCGGTTTTTCGTCACGGACTCCCATTTCTAATAGGGGCTAGGATGGTGCCTTCTTGCTAAGGACTTTGCTTTTGGTATATGTGAACATTGACATGAGTGCATGCCCTCACTAACCTCAGACCATGGTGGGTTGCAAACCTTGACATGACGCCTGAAAGTTGCGGATGGTACCATTTTGCCACGATGACCACTATAATAATAATAATAGTAATAATAATAATAATAATAACAATAATAATAATAATAATAATTTCTACTTTTATACAGTGACCCCATTTCCCCTTGTAAGAGGGGGGATTGGACAAGGAACATACATTCATTGCGAGCCAAGACATATCTCAATTATTCTTTTTAACTCCTTGACGATAAAGGGTTGCCATGTTCCTCTCCTGCTAGCCTGCTTAGGTCCTCTACAATGTAGGCGAGCAAGTATATTCTGACGTGAGACTCGACAGCCGCAGCTGGTTTACCCCCATTGCTTCATCACAAGGCAGCCCTCCCCCTCAAAGTTCAGTGCTAGCATTTGCAAGAAATCTCTTTGGTCCACGTCACCTGTACACAACCTTCTTCCCTGCTCCACTGACATTCCACATGCATCAAATGTTCTTTTCACACCAAGTTTATTATTATTATTATTGAATAGAGAAATAGAAGGCATTTTCTTGTTCAAATTTTAGATCGTTATCTTACTTTTTGTAGATTTGAAACGTGGAATTGTAGGGTATTATTTGAAAGCTTAATGCTTTCAATCACAGAGGTCACAAAAGAAAGCTAACTGAAACTATTTCTGAAGTCTCTTTATTACAGAGGGCACTATCGCACCTTCTAACTCAGAAGTTTTGCCATTCTGCCAACCCACCAGTGATCATCACACACTGGTTATCGATAAAAACTCTGAAGTTTCTGGGTTGGATCCAGGTACCCAAGAGACAGTCAGAGGATATAAACACTTTTTCTCAAATAATACGCCATATCCTGCTTTGGGTAGGGGGGTGACCATAACTGTAGAAGATTATTACACATGCTCTTGAGATTCTTAACTATTTTGGATTAACTATCCATATTAGCAAATCACCAATATATATATATATATATATATATATATATATATATATATATATATATATATATATATTTATATATATATATATATATATATATATACACACTCAATTTGGTTTACTTCTATTCTGCTTACGATTGATTGACATAAGACACAGCTCGTCTGTCTTTTCTTCTATTTTTCTAACTGCGCGTCTAAATTGCAGTATCCAATACATTGTACTGCACTCTCAGAGCCCAAGAACTCAAAGAAATCTAATTTATAGAATAAACATTTGCAGCTTAAAACTTTGTTTTCTCAAATGAGAGAGAGAGAGAGAGAGCAATGTTAACAAGGAGCGAATGCACTTTAGCTCATTTTCATACGAAGCTGAGCATAAAAAGTTCACATTTGCATTTATATTACGTGGAGGGGCCGTCAGAGAAATGAAGTTTTTCCTTTGTGTTTCGATGTTCTTCATGCGGAAGTTATTGTCTTTCTCTTTTTTTTACTTTCCTTCACATATTTATTTTTCACATGAGATGCCATATCATGCTGACTCAGCAAAGTGGCCACAACTGTACAAAAAAAAAATGAAGAAATGGGATTTCACTATACCCTACCAATCCTGGCCTCATCTGAAGGCTTCTTTATGGCAAAAAATATTCAGGATGGTAGGAAGTGCCAGCCTCTTCTTCCATTCCCCTATCCCTTTTAGTAGGATATTACAATCTGTATGTAATCTGTGTGAAATCATTTCTCTGCAAAGACCTGGGATAATATTTAACATACACTGACAGAATTCATTTGTGTAAAAAGTGTCATGCACAGTATATCTACAATCAATTTTACATAACTCTATATGTTAATACCAAACTACACTGCAAATACTATCTGTTCATATACTTGCATGCAATAAAAAAGGAACAGTGATACCAAATTTAACAAAAATAACTGATTCTTACTATACGATTGAATTAGGTGATCTAAACTAGTAAATTGCTTTATTGAGTAGAATGGATATATGAATAGCCAATATTTGGCTGAATCTTGCATAAGCATGTTCTCCAACAGGGTGGCCCAACCTTTTCCAAACCAAGAGCCACATAACACGAAATCCTTGATGCTCCTAGCCACAAAAGCATATGAATGCTCAAATACAATACCTGGTGTAGTAACTTAAGTCTCCCGATGAAAAATATTAATAATAATAATAATAATGCTCAAGGGTCACAGAAAATCACCTCGTCAGCCACAGATCTGGTGCTGGACCACCATGTTTTTCCAGCTAGAGCAGTAACTTTCATGAACACAATAAAAGCAGGTGATATGGAAATAGATAAATAAGTTGCAAAGGAGAAATTACAATAATATTTTTGGCTTCAGCGCTATATGGCAGATATATGCATCTCTTAATTTGTGCCCAAGCTAATTCATAGTGTACTTGGTTCCACCAATATCCAAATATATCCACCTGCTGGGTTGGCAGGGGTGGGGTATGGACAATTGCAACTTATGACAAGTGCTCCTTGAGACAATTACCCCTTGGAAAATAGTCCCTAACTCTTTAATTCAGAAATCGACAACTGTCCCTTAATAAGCTAGTGAAACATACCATATTAATATGAAACAAACATTGGCTATTTACGTTGGTCCCTTTTAATTTCTTATTTCATCATTCACAATATTATGGTGATCCTACAACCGCTGCCACCATGTGTCTCAATACCAGGTGGTCTCTGAGTCAAGAGAAACGACTCTCTTCTAACTACATTTATTAAGCATTGAACACTAACATATCATAAACTTTGTCATTTCTGGGCAGCCATAATTTTGCTTCTTAATAAACTATATAGAAATCATACTGTAACAAACCAGAGAATACAATGAGGCCTGAAATAAAAATTATTTTACTGAGCTAAGAAGTGGCAAAAAGGAATATTTACGTATCGTATTAGTTTCCATGCCAAATTAATTTATTATATTTCAGTATATATGATCAGTCTCGGATTTTTTTACAGATATATATGATTTACCACTTACATGCTGTTTGTCAAGATATATCTATCAACTTACCTAGTTATCTGGTAAATTAAAGAGAATATATGAGGGTTCAGTATTTTGTAAATGTTTACCTATACGAGTGAGACGAAATATAAAACTGAAAAATGGATAATAAAAAAAATACTTTTCAGTTATCAATTCGATTCATTACTATGGATGATTATACCTATATAACCTAACCAAATCTAGCAAAATATTATTAATGAATTTTTCTATATTTCCTGTTTGTGGTTGTGAGAGTAAACATAACATTTTGTAGCCCTATTACTTTCAGTACCTATTTAGAAAATGCATTTACCACAATACACTACTTACACACTAATACTACACCCAAGTGATAATTATTTGCAATATATGTATGAGGCGATAGTAAGTTACTAGGTTTTGCTTAAGGGTAGTAAATGTAATGGATTTTCTTTCACTTGGAATAAAGTTCTGGTAAATATCAACTCACAATCCTAAAAACTTGATAATTTAAAAAATATCTAAAACCACAACTCCTTCCCTGTTTGGGGTGAACTCACCTAAGAACCTTATTGAACCTAATGTTATAGTATATAAAAAGTTGAAAAAATAAAAGAAAAACTCTGGAAAACAGTCAACTTGATTGAGATGTGAAATGGCATTTACGCATTTACGAAATGTTTCCTTATAATATTTTTTTTTTTTTTTTGAGACAATAATGCCAGATCATTATATGATGGTTTTGCAGTGACTACTGAATGAATAAGCTGGGACCTAGGCCAGGCTAGGATTTGGAGGTCATGTGGGCCCACTCCTCACTGAATTTCTGACATCTAGATGCAAGCTAGTATAGTGTTACCCTTCTGAGAACAAAAGAGAGGACCATTTTTATTAGGCCATCTAATTTGAATTTTCAGATACTTTACTTTATAGAGGCTAACTCTCTCACTTCATCATCCACCTGGTAGAGCAATGTCAACTGGTCAGTCTGTGTCATCCTCCCCAAGTTAGCCAGATCATCATACCATCTCTTCTGTTGTACTTGTTGCAAGGAGGATCCTCTTGTTCACAGTCCTTCATCGATGTTCTCAGGTCATATCTTTCGTGGCCTTCCTCCAGCTCATCTACCCCTGGCATACCAGCGCAACCAATGATTTAGTGCTCTATTTCCCTCCTTCCCCTTGGACTATCTATTTCTTGGAAATTTTGTTTTTGTCTCGTGATATTGAGTTAGGTGGGATGACTTGGTAACATTGAAGGAGGTAGGGGTGCATGATATACAGTATATCTACAAACAGTTTGACATAGGTTTAGTTAAACACCAACAACATTTCAAATACTAAAATGCATAACAGACATCAAATTATTGGTAAAGTATCGTTGATTCTCTACATTAATATAGCATTTGTTTATAATAAAAGAGTCAACTGATATTAACAGAGAATGACAATATGAATAGAGAACATTTGACTAACCGCTTAAGCATATCCTCTATCTAAAGAACTAACTTTAATGAACAAAGTACTTTCTGATGTAGAAAAAAAAACTACAAATAATACTAAAATAGTTTTTATTTATTTTTTTTTGCTGCAGTGACATAATGGGCATATACATGCAAGTATTTGTAACTAATATCGCACTGAAGTTCATTCAACATATAACCAAACTACAACTTTTATACTCATTCTAACTGCTAAGTTAGCTGGGGATCAGACACAACACTAATGACTACAGTTCCTTCCAAATCCTTAACATGGCTATGTGATATTTCACTTTTTAACTGACCGAGGCAGGATTGATCTCAAGTTCTTCGGTACGACAGGTTTTATAACTATCTGCAAGCCATCGAAGCTAAAAATAGTTACAATATGAGAGATATATCATATTGTACAGTATAAAGGAAAATTTATTATTTATATATATATATATATATATATATATATATATATATATATATATATATATATATATATATATATATACACAGTGATCCCTCGTTTATCGCGGGGGTTAGGTTCCGGAACCGACCGCGATAGGTGAATTTCCGCGAATTAGGATAACCCTATATGTACATAGGTATTTTACATTTATTTTTACGTTTACTGTATAAACCCTCTCTGTACTGTTAACAAACCACCCTATACTTTATTAATAACAGCGTGCAAGCATAAATTTAAATTTTTTTGTATATGAAAGTGATAGGTAAACTTATGTGAAAGAACCATATTATCATCATGTTCTTGTGAGAGTTGTTGGAGTGCTGTCACGTGTTCATACAGGACTGCCAGACGTTCGAGTGTAAGGCCAGGTTCTTCGATTTCCTCGTGGCTCAGTTAGAAGTGAATTGAATATACAGTACGTAGGAAAACTCTTGATCATTATGAAAAATACTGAAGTGGAGAGGCCAAGTATCCTATCAGTGATATTTTGAAATACAATAGTACTTTGTACTTTGTACAAACTGGTCTCAATTCAGGTCAGTGTTCAGAAACCAATTGTGTTCCTTCTCCTATAATGGAGGTGGATGGCATTGAAAACTGTTAAAATGACACTAGTACTCCCCCAGCAGAGGAAATCTCTTAAATCACACGTTAAAGAAGATATGCAGAAGCCGATTGAAGTAAAGAGGAGTCTGTTAAGGCAAAGGAAACGATACTGATGCTCCCCCAGTAGAGGAAATCTCTTAAATCACACGTTAAAGAAGATATGCAGAAGCCGCTTCAATTAAAGAGGAGTCTGCTGAGGCAAAGGAAACAATACTGATGCTCCCCCAGTAGAGGAAATCTTGTAAATCACACGTTACAGAAGATCTGCAGAAGCCGCTTGAAATTAAAGAGTCTGTTAAGGCAAAGGAAATGATACTGATGCTCCCCCAGTAGAGGAAATCTCTTGTAAATCACACGTTTAAGAAGATATGCAAGAGCCGCTTGATATTAAAGAGGGGCCTTTTGAGGCATAGGAGACTGTTATCGAAAGAACCCAACCCCTGAAGCATAACATATTAATAAGCATAACGCGAACTGTGCACATGTCAGTTAGACTGAACGAGTGAGGCGAGACAATGGAAGATGGTGGGAGAACCAAACTTCAATCAAAATGCCAATAAGACCCCGTGATACAGAACATACAGAAAAACAATTCTGTGAATCGTTATCTCCCACCTTTCAGCCAATAGCATTCCATGAACTATCTCACGTGGGTGCGAGCCTTTGCGTTTTCCAAGACGCCAATACAGTGTATGCTATCGTACAGTATTTCACATGGTGCAATACTGTGAGTATATATGTTTAAATTTGTTTTTTACTATTTTTTACTGTTTTATTGCTCTTAGGCTAGGAAATACTTATTTCATCAATAAAATAATGAAAATTTCAATATGTACTAACTCATGTAGGTGCGACCCTTTTCGTTTTCCAAAATGCTGATACCGCTATCTTATTTTACATGGTGTAATACTGTGATTATTTATGTTTTTTACTGTTTTATTATTCTTAGGCTAAGAAATACATATTTTATATCAATAAAATAATGAAGCTACTGGAAATTTTAATATATGCTAGCTCACGTAGGTGTGACCCTTTGGGTTTTCCGAAACGCTGATACCGGTATCGTACTTTCTATGGTGCAGAGTTACAAGTTAAAATTTATGTTTTTTCACTATTTCTTACTGTTTTATTATTCTTAGGCTTGGAAATACATTTTTGTATCGATAAAATAATGAAAATTTTTGTTTTCAATAAAATAATGAAAATACTGGATATTTATATTTCTTAAAATTTTAATATTTTTGCATATACCCAGAAAAAACAAAAACTCGCTAAAAAAAACGCGATACAGTGAATCCGTGATAAGTGAACCGCGATATAGCGAGGGATTACTGTATATATATATATTTATAGGCAGCCTCTGTGGTCAATTCATAAAGTTTTTATATAATTATTAAAGTCCTGCACAGATGTCTTGCATATATTTGTACAAAATTCAATATCCGTGCCACCAGTAAGAGTATCAGGTGAGACATAATTGGGTTTTGAACAGTCGTACTGATCACGCCCGATAAGCTTCAGGAAACCATGGCGCTGTTTTAATATGAAGTCTCTTGATGTCAAAATCTTTGGGAACTCAATGATTTGCACATGAGACAAACCCATAACATTATGAGCATAATCAAATCTTCGCATAAGGGACACATAATCTGAAATTCATATGAGCAAACACTGAAGATTTTTCAATCATAATAATGTAGAGTGTTCATACAGAATAGCTAAAAGTATGTCCAGTCACCTTACAAGATCTCATTATAATAATTCATAATTCATATAAGAAAGCCAAAAGTACACATAAAATAAACACGAACACTTACGGGCCATCCACAACTTAGGTTTGCTCAGAAGAAGTACTTTCATTTCATCAGGGCTAAATCCCATTTCTTCTCTGATGGAGAAATTTTTTTTCTAGAAGAGAAATACGAATATTAATATAAACCCAAGGCAATTGGTCTTTGCCCACCTACCCTCTGGATGATCCAATCAGTCAGGTGAGAGGGTGGGAATTGTGGTGACTTACCTTATCCCCAAGAAGCTAAATTGAGTAATATGGGGTGAATTGGTTTTATAAAAAATGAATGTGTGCTTTGACTTGGCCACTCCCATTACAAGGGGGATTACAGCCATTGTATATGTACAGTTAAAAGACAATATTACACCTTTAGCGGAAATCAAAGCATGCAATAAAGTATGCAGTTACTGTTTAACGGGACTAGGGAGTATAAGCATGAATGATCATTACAGTAGTACGCTACTTAAAGACATAAGAAAAATCTAATTCACTGAACAATGTATCACTGTTTACACAATCTATCTGCTTGGCCCAATTAGTTCATCACTGATAACTGTTTCTATATCAATATGAATGGTCAAAATCTCCCAACTGTGTAGATTGTATCACTTTAATATTTTAGTATTACCCATAAATTGTATATTACAAGTAAAATACATAAATATGACTTCATAAGAATCTTATAACTGGATTTTTTTTCTTCTAACATAATGCTATATAACTGCCGAAGCAAACAGCACGGGTATAAAAGAACCAGAAAAGGAAAGATGCAGGGTTTCATTATCAACACCTCATTACCTTAATAATTTCAAGATCATAGGTGATTAGTCTTGGCTGCTTGGCAGCTAAGAAGCGAACTTGATGATTACTCAGCTGGAATACACGTTGGAAATAACCTAATCGGTAGTCTATGTCAACTGTGCTGAAAAACAAGAAATGAACAGTGACTCTGTAATATCTGTGATCATTCCTACCTAGCAGGCAGCTGTACATTTTTTCTTTTATTAAATGATACTAATACATCATGAAGGTGTAACTTAAGGTTTAGTCGCTCAGTTCACTAACCTTCAGGGTTGGAAACAAAAGATACTTTCAAGTAATTCTTTGCACCTTGGGTTTGAAAGGGCTTCATGACTTCCCTTTCCCACCTGACACGCTGCTAGGCACATACAATGTAAATGGGGCTCATATCATCTGCCAAAAGGGCCAACAGCAGAAACTCTTCACCCCCATCAGATAATTTTACAGTGACTCCCTTTCACTAACCCGTCCAAGTCTGCAGAACTGAGGAGGTGTAGGCAAATTCCTTGTGCCATATCATCAACTTCCAAGTTTCTTTCCACCCATCTCCAACTCTCAGTCTTTCTTCCAACACTTTGTTCCACTCATGTTTACACATCCATCATTCTTCTCATTTACATGCTATCAATCTCCTCCCTTTCACTTTCATCTAGTCACAGCCACGATTATGCAGCGACCCAATAATAATAATATTAATACACACAAAACAAGACCTGGAAAAATTAATCACATACACTATAATATTTACATGTAATACATGATTTACTGTTTGATAATAAAATAATAATGCCTAGTGGGTTAATTTCTTTGTGATACGTACTTTTAATTTTGATAAGTCTTTTAAACTAATTTGATACCTTAAGGAACTCACTGAGGCATACAAGAAGCATAATACATACATGAAGAATTCCTCTTCACTTTTTTAAAGAGTTTACTTCATTATAAGTACACATGAATTACAGGGAAGTATATTTAATAATAAGTGTTAAGTCCCATCTTAGGTACCATATAATGCTTGCTCGCTTGGTTAACTGATGTTTAAATGTTTAGTTATCTTCTATAGTATATTTATAATTTTATACATACAGCTTATGGAAAATCAGAGAAAAATTATACAGGGAAATATGTATAACAGCTGTATGCCTTTCAGAGTGTGAGGCTTAATGTTACAGAAGGAAAATGGTGTATTTTTTACACAGGAATTTGGCTGCTGAAGTAAGTACAAATCTCACAGTTACCTTCCAGCAATCAAGAATTGCATAATTTCACACATAGCAATGGTATCTCAAGCTACAGACAGAGAATATATCTAAGGTAATTAATACCTACTCATCAACTTCAAGTTAACCAAGTGTACTATTTCCCCAAATTATTTATCTCTAGTATTTACATTAACTCACCTAATTTAAGATTCACCAAAAATTATATACCCAGATAAATATCTCACCCCGCCAAAACCCAAAGCCTTTGCAAGAAGGCCTATTCATAGCCCTTAGTAAAAAAAAGGGAGTCCGTAACATAAAACCAATCACAGTGGGGGCAGCTAAGTGTAACTCAACATATTCTCATGAAGACTATGCAACTAATTATTATCTGTTATTGTTTTTTACAAATATCGCTATATCCTGAAGTAGCAAGTAGGGTGACCACAGCTGTAACAAAAGAGATGAAGTAGCAGGGTTTCAACATGCCTGCTCATCCTCATCTTTCCAACATTTGTTTAATGGCAAGGGAAGGAGAGACTCCCAGTCCCTTGATTCTTCTCTCCTAAACATATTGGGTATATGGAAGGTACAGTATTATCTTTTCTCCCCAACGATAAAGTGATAACAGTTTTTACTACTTCAATTGTGATAACATATCTTGCTATTGGGACCACAGTAGTTAGTGCATTCCCCTCAGGAAGTGACACACCCATGTTCAATTCCATCGCGGGGTGGTAAGATGGCAACCAGCTTTAATTTCTCAGCTCCAATCTGCGTCCATCCCCTTTGAATGGGAAGTAATACTGACACAAAACAGCAAAGAACAACGACAACAACAACACAATTGAAGTTACAGAAGTTCATCCAGACCAAAGCTACCCCAATCCTTTAACCTGTCTCTCACCACATGCAGGAGGTAAGGATGCACTATTGTTTCTCTTGACCTTTAACTATAAATTATAATTGTAATAAAGTTTTCATTACTGGTACGTCTCCTGCTGTCTATCAAGATGCCAGTAGGGAAAAGGACATAAAAAAAAATCACACACTTTCAAATATTTCCAGCTTATTCACTAATACATTTGTATAACATGCACAAAGTTACATAAAAATTGACTACCACTATCACATATTTCCGGCTTTTCACTCACATTTTTGGATTTCATACACACATGAAGTTACCTGAGGAGTAACCATTGTGGATTCTTTGTTAATATTCTTGAGATCTGTTGTCTGTCAAATTCTTTGGACTGGAGATAGTTGATACGTATCTGAAGATCTTTCAAATCTTCTTTAAAAATGAGAGGATTTTTACTTAGCCAAGGACCCAAATCATCTGATCCTACTCCACTGTCATGCAGAAACCTGAAATATATTTCCAGTCGTTTTGTCATATAGAAATCTGGAAAACATTTCCATGGCTATTAGACAAAATTAGCAAATTTCAGTTTATTTGCAGTGATTTTTTTTATTCTATTTACAAGTTAATTATTTCCAGTTCCTTTTATGGATATAAAAGCCTGCCTTCAGATCCATTTTCGTTAAGGAGACACACCATCAAACCAATAAGACTGTCAATGTCTCTTGATATGAGAGGTTTTGGCATAATTTCTCTTATAATTAATTATATTCACTTTAAGTACTGCGTAAAATATTTATCATCATAAAGAGATTCTTAGGGGTACCCATTTTCCCATTTTTTTTTTAAAGGATGACTAAAGTAAACTGATATGAGAAAACAGGCTATTATTCCACACATTTCTGTAACATGTTTTAAATACAATGGCCCATAATGGTATAATCATCCAGATAAAAAAAAATTTTAATCCCTATCATGAAAAAAGACACTCTGAAGGAAAATAGTATTTTTCTGTCTCCTTGCAATCAGTCAAGTCTTTTTGGCGGAGGAGCATCCAACAAGAATCAAGTCATTTTTTAAATAGGGATGGAATTTATAGTTCCAGATCACAAGTTCAAGTGCTTGATCAGCTTTACAGGTTCTATAGGTGGTGGGAGTCTAGGTCCCAGCTCTCAAAGAATTCATTATAGTATGCTGACCCAGTCCTCACTGTTATCATTCCATATATCTATTTTATGACTAGCAATACTAACAGTTCCTAGAGGTAAATAGGAGAAGAAACGATGAGTGTTCAGAAGGCTGCATGGAGATTCAAAAAAATATTCTTTTCCAGTCTCAAAGTGCCTTTTTTTGTTTACCTTCATGAATCCTGTCAAGAGTATTAGAAACACAGAATCTGTAGAGGGTGTAAGGGGGGTTCCAGACTTGTTTATATCCTTTTGTAAATTCATATAAACAAGAGGGTTATCCCCTGAATAGTTACTATAGTCGCAATTATCATAAAGAGAAATGCAAGGGTAGTTATACTAGTATGTAATGCACAAAGGCACTAGTGGAATCTTAAGTTATTGTAAGGTACATAATATGTAGTGCACATGACACCCGCAAATAACAACTAGTAAATGTAACACTACATATAAATGTGGAATTCAAATGTTCATACAATTAAGGAGTAAAGATAAGGAAGATTGGGTAAAGTTGGTCAGTCTGAAATACTGTGCTTAAAAGCTAATTTAACACCATACATAGATATATGAATAAGTTACATACCCTGAGGAATAGTACATTACTTTTAATGAGGGCAGTATAAATTAAATAATCATGTTATTTATTAACAATATTAATTTTTACGATGGTACAAAGCAAACTTCCCAGTGCCATGGATGTCCTTTATATAGCAGCACACAAGGTGTACTAGATGGCTGTCCACGGTGTTGCAGACGTCTTTCTCTATCAACGAAAGATCTGACATAACTCTAGGGGCAACTATCCTGATGGCATGGGAGAACACTAAATTTTGTCTGGGATGGTTTTACGGAAGAGCACAGGAGTTTCGAAGCATGGGCATATACCCAATAACTTTCTGTTTGAGTCAGTATGATGAAATAACTTGTTTTGTAAAGAGATAAAATATTATGGTAAGGTTTCTAGATATCCAGTGGGCAAAGCTCACTTTCTAAGGTGGGTTAATGAATGGTTTCCCACAATGCATGGGATATGCATTCTTCAATAAGGATGAATAACTGAATTAACAGGAACAATCTGATAATTGCTTGGAGATGCTCTCTCCCTTTTTGAAGGCAGTTAATTCACTGTTTCAGATGGCCAAGGCAAGGAAGTGAGGAACATAGCACTGACCTGAATGCGTAAGTATGAATCTTCAGATGTGAAGAGCCTTGATTCAAGTCCTAACACTTAATAGTATTCCATTGTTGGGGTTGGGAGATATTTAGAACACTTTATATGAAAAAGACTTTTCATAAACTCAACAAACATGCGTCAGAGACATCCATATTGAGACCTAAAGGTTTATTCAAAGTTGCTTTAAAGTGGAAATCATTGCCAGTAAGAGATTTTTTGATTAGAATAGTTATTCCAAGATATTTAAGCCTGTCATGATGGCAATCCTGCTGGCTAGGTTCTTTTCTTGAATGAAGGCAATAAAGGCTGACCAAGCAGTCTCGTATTGTGTTGCAGTAGATTTCCCAGTGCCATTCAAGAGAATGGACACTCTTACTGGGAAAGGAAGTAACTCATTCCTCTCTCATAACTTCCAGACATAAAGGAACAGGAGGGGTGATGAAAAGCATTTTGAAGGTATTGATCCTACCTTCTAGATAGAACTGCATATTCAATGCCACAGTGCAGGTTGCTCTTCCTTAAATTCAAAAACAATGCCTGGTTGCGCCACCAAAGGGCTAAATGACAAGAGTCTCCAACACCTCCAAAAGTTGCTTATCAGAGGAAAAATATAGACTGGCTTCCAGTTATTCCTATCAGACTGAAATGCATTAAATGCTAATGCACTCTGGTCCATGAATGACCGCACATTCTTACAAATGTGCTTGTTTTCTACTGTAGCAAGGAAATCTACCTGAGGATTTGGTAGCAGTTCCCGAAAACTCCACCAATCTGACTAGGCAGCTTTGGAGAGGCGGACCATCAACAATGACATTACTTTTGCTTTGATGTGATATGCTGAAATCACAATTCTCCTCTTCCTCAACAGTAAACTCAATGCTAATACTCAATGGTTCTCGACGTCGATGAGCCTCCCTTTTTAATGCAGTGGACTACTGTACAGTCATAATTATTATTTGCTCCTAAGCTTTTCAAGGCAACGAGGACCACTGCCACTTCCTTGATGTTGATGTGGCAGTGGTCTAGATGTGTTAACCATATTCAGTGTTTGAAGATACTCAGAGGTCGTGGAGAAAATTTTCTTCATTGAGTACCTGTCACTGTCCATTTTTCCCGGAAGTGGTGTAGTGTATTTCTTGACTCAGTCTTTTCAGAATCCCGTTTATTCCTTCAACTCATAGTTGTTTTTCCATATGTGCAGAGAGCAAAGGGGGTGGTGATTCTCCACATGAAAAGGATTCCCTCTTCACTTAATAGACAAATGCTTTAGGGAGGGGTATTTCTGCAACCCACTCGTTGATGTGAAGGCAAACCCATTAACAAAACACATGGCATGATCATGAAAGTCAATAAATGCTATTTTAAATAAATTACACACACTCCTGAGTATAGGAGGTAAGAGAATGCAATAGGAGAGACCAAATGGGGTGCTGATCCTATATAACATGTAGCAATAAGCTACTAATCTTCACACGTAAGACATATAGAAGTGGGATAGCAGGCTCGGTAAAAGTGACAAAAGAGACTGCATATTTATTGAAGTTTCGTAAACTGGGGTATCCCCTTCACCCATGGAGACTGTAAAATGGCTCACAAAAATGAGCATGGGGCTTGAACTATTAGTTTTGTCTCTATTTTATGAGTGTCTTGACTCTGGATCGGCTACACCTCCACCAGAGAGACTGATGACGGGATGCATGGAAGCAAACAGATAAAGCTTTAAGGCTCCATTACTGCAGAGGACCTTATAAATCATATCTGTAATTTGTTAAATCCATATTATAGACTGCCTGAGACCAATGAGACTCCATATGTACCTGATAGCTTAAGGGTAATCTCAATTGTAAAAACAGAGGTTGAGTGGAAGGACTTAATCAAGACCATAAATTAAATATAATAACCCTTAATTTACTACTTACATAATATGCTGTTTCAAATCTTCATTGAAATCTTGGGTTAGGATATAAGAGCTGTCTTTTAAGCGTTTATCCCATCTGGTTAAATCAACTCCTAATCGAACCATTTCTTGTAAAGTATGTGACCTGTTTAAAGAAAAAGGGTTAATGGCACTAATTCTGTTACTAAGACATGTGTTAACAAGTGCCGAGAAGGAAATATGGTTCATGGTACTAATTCTGTTACCAAGACGTGTGTTAACACATGCCGAGGGAAAAATGGTTAATGGTACTAATTCTTTTACTAAAACATGTACTGTACTAACAAGTGCTGAGAGAGAAAAATATAAAAAGCTAATTCCTTATGATTATTCCAATATTGTTTCTGACTCCTGATATAAATGCAGTACTGGACTCAACTATAAAAGATCTCCACTCTTATTATTGACATTAGTCAAGCAAGTGCTGTCATTATTATTAATTTAGTTCGAGTACTCACCTTTAAGAAATTACAAAGAGATGTTATATTTTACCTTGATGCTTATGTATTGGAAATATACAAATATTTATACTAATGTATTGTAACTGTACAAATAAAGGCATGTATCAAGCTTTTGAAACATTATACACATAGGTGCAAACATCTTTCCTGACTTACTGATTTACATATGCCGCAAAATTGAAAGACGGTCTAAGTTCAGGAGCCACGTTATCAATTTCTTCAGGGTGACTTAAAGCAAAGACATTAGTCTTGGGTTTTGATGGCAATATTTTATTCTCTGTCTCAAGTTTCTGATAACACTCATCCTGTGTAACCAACTGCGAGCATGCTCTTCTGGGTGTGTTGTAAATTGTACACAATAATGGCGACCTTAAGTGCAACAATCCTTTTCTCCATGCCATGTTCAATATATATCTACAAAAAGATTAAGATGAGGTAAACATGAAATTATTATGAAACAGGCTCTCTTTGCCAAACAGAAGCAAACACAACCTCGCTATACACTTATAAGGCATTGCAGTGTCATGGCTTCCAAAGATGCAGTCTGAGCTATGCTTCTTTATCCCCTAATATTAGTGTAATCACATTCATAAAGGGACCAGAATATTATGCAGTAAAATGAAAAACATAATATAAAGTACATAATCATTTATCAAAGCAGATGCCACTTCTTAGACAAGAAACATATATATTTGTACTTCAGTATTACAGTAGAGTACTTATTGCTTGTTTCTATTATTAACATCATGTCTATCTCTAACAAAACTGGACATTCAAGTACTGCGACACTGAGTCTAAGCACACAGCAATTTTGCATGTTCAACATGGTAGTGCCTAGGTTTTGGGCTACTTAGATTACGCTAAAATTGTCGAGACTTTGAGTTGGTAACTGGAGAAAGGTTTCAATATGAGTGCTTCATCAGTATTCAGTACGGAATTGTCACTAACTATTATATCTTATGGAAAATATCTTCTTGTCACCTGGAGGCCCACTCAATTATAAGATAGTTTACCTGCAGAGGTTTTCAACCTGGGGTACACGTACCCCAATGGATGGGCAAGCGGTCCCCACAGGTCGTTATGGAGTACGGCCCGATATGCGCTTCAGGCCGTGACTGATCATCCGCTGACTTGTACGAGTAATGGACAGGACTAGAGACATAAGCTGTTGTCAGGTATGTGCCACTCGCCAGTCGGGAACTCGGGATAAGTGTTGTTGGCTGGATCCAGTTGGTCTCGCAGTAGCTACTTTTTTACTGAAACTTTATATAGGCCTGTAGGGAATGTTTTGTCGATTTCAGTAACACTGCTATTGCAAAAGGTATACCATTACTAAGGATAATACTGATGTGTCCCAGACTCAATACAAAAGTTTAATGAAATAGAACACTACTGGTTTTTGTATGTGTGAAGTAGTGTTGTGTTGCGGGTATTACTATAGCAACTATGCATGGAGTAAAATTGCCTTGCATAGTGTGCCATGACGTGGTTTGGTGTAATGTAAGTTGTGATGTGGCTAGGTTTGTGATGTGTGGTGCGGTGTGGAGTATGGTGTGACTTGGTGAGATGCGTGGCGTAGTGTGAGGTGTGGCTGGGTATAAGGTGGGGACTGGTGCGTTGATGTGTGTTGCTATATATTGTAATTTTTGTTTGAAGTCAGCTAAAGGAAAAAAATAGACTAATATTCTTGTCTCTATGCACGTTTGAGTTCGTCTGTTTGGGTGTGTCATGTGTACTATGTGCGCATTTTTGTACTTTATTTATTATTATATTGCATGCGAAACGATGCAACACTTCGTTTCAGGTGTGTGTGTGCAGTGATGGCACGTGTTTGCTGACGAGGGTGTGTGACGGCATGCAAAATTGAGCAGAACAAGCGAGGGAGTGAGGAAGTCAGTGACCGAGTGGGTTAGAGTGCGAGTGAATGGGATTGTGGAGACAAAGTGTGATGCAGATCGTGTGATATATAGATTGATTGTCAATTGTCGTTTGTAACTCATGTTTTCTTTGTTTTTAGTACACCTCTTCAAAGACGTAGGTTTTACTTCTGGTTCTTAGTGGTCTGTTTCTGTGCAGTTTTATATACTACTTTATATGTGATAATGTGTGTGATTTCACGAGCTTTTACAGTAATTTTTCTGAATTTCTAATAACATGAGCAGTGTGGGCTTTTCAGGTGTGGCTTTTTTATGTTACAGAAAATTTCAGTAAATATATTTGGGTCCTATATTTCTAATTTAATTTTCAATTTATGTAGCTAATTCACTTAAGTATTAGAAATATACACAAGAGAATGCTTTCTGTGTGTTTTTTTTCACTTATCACAAAGGGAAGGGGGTACATGGCTGACATGAAGAATACCCGACGGGATACATGGGGAGAAAAAGGTTGAAAACCCGTGCAATAGACAGCATCATTTCCGTTTTACACCTCACTCAGTTAAGGCAGTTCGTTACTGGATGGGGAAGTCCTCTTCTAATAGGGGTTTTAGCTATCAGTTTCTTAGAAAAGACCATTTTTTTTATCTCCCTACACCTTCAAAAATAGTAAAACCGCTCAATTTTACCCCCGTAAACAACTATATTTAATCATACTGGCTCCAGGATCAACCGATATCAGTTTTTGAAAATGCGGACTTGTTTAGGAAAGGTATCTGAATCATTTCGGGAACAGCTGATTGGAATGAGGCGTAGGGTAGAGGTTATGTATTAATTAGTCCTCTTATCCATTTATAATTCCTTAATATGTAATAACAGAAAAAATACCCATAAGTAGTTTTTAAAATATATTTCCAATAAAAGCTGATATTATCCATTATATTACTTATTTTAGGTTTTCACCTGGCGACTGTTGAGGAAACTAAAACCTACCACATACTTTGGAGCTTATAAACACAAACACAATATCTCCTCTCTATAATATTTAAAAATCTGGTTATTTCCACATAATTTCGGTGTCAGTATTCGACAAGAAGGCAGTTTAAAGTAATCTCTAACCCATCTGTCACTCCAGCAAGTTGCTTTAGAAATGTACGGTATATTTTTAATTACAAAAATGTCGAAAAAAATATTTTTGGTGCGTCCTACCCTAACCTAAGGAAACGCTTCCACCCTAGCCGGGGGCTTCATATTACATTAATTCCCATAACTAATATCAAATGGTACCTGCTCCATTACATCCTCGAATGTGATTCCTTTTCAGAAATTCGACGGAAAACTGGTGCCCCCGCAACATCCAGTGAAGATCCAAATGCCCTTCATATTGCTAGCTCCATAATCAGACTAGCAACAAACAACTACATGAACAGTCTACTAAATATCATCAGTCAATACCCTCCACCAAGATAACCATGTAATAACTCTCTCTCACCTCCAAAACAGGAATTCATTTAAATTGTTTGATGTAAACTAATAATCCTCAACTGAACACTTATGCTTTCCATTATCTTTTCAGTTTTGCACAACCTCACCTGCGGGCCAAAATAGGAGAGTCCGATCACCCTCAAGAGTGAATACCACCAACAATAACAAGATTTCACCCCACCT
Source organism: Halocaridina rubra (assembly GCA_037179515.1). Classification (NCBI taxonomy): domain Eukaryota; kingdom Metazoa; phylum Arthropoda; class Malacostraca; order Decapoda; family Atyidae; genus Halocaridina; species Halocaridina rubra. The sequence goes on along the minus strand of JAXCGZ010015503.1, from coordinate 27,414 downwards.
TCTCACCAAATAGGAAAGCCCATTCGCCCGCTAGAGCGAATACCACCTACAATCAATAATGTTACCCTACCTGCGGGCCACAAGGGAAGGTCCGCTCACCCTCAAGGGAGAACATCAAAGAAAAAAAAATCAAAATAGAAATATTCAGTGTAAGGTTCGACTGCTACGTGTTACATGTAACAGGTAATTATTAATGAAGAGGCCGGTGTGGAAATTTTTGTTAATTATACCCAAATGCTTATTTTTTCTTCTAATGTATACAAACTCCAGAAAATAATCCACAATAAATAAACGTGGGTTTTAGTCGTAACCGACGAAAATTGAGGTGTTTACTAGGTCACATTATTATGGGTAAAATTGCCATTCGCAGCCTTTACATCGATGCATTTATAAATGATCCCTCAGGATGTCTCTAACTCACGATTCTCTTGTACACTTCGGATCGTGTCTGTGTCCTTAGTCGAGGGTATAATTACTTGTCGGTAAGTACTTTTAGCATACTAATTATATATTGTTTTACCGAGCTTTGTTTGAATTTATATAATTGTAATAATTTCTAAGTTTATGGTATACAAAAGCAAATTAATCCAATTATTGACTTCTCGGTTGCAAGAGGAGTATTGCCTGCCTTAAATAAGGTTTAGCCCGAATTCCGGAAGATTTTATTATGTTTTATGGCTGATGAATCTTCTATGAGCTTGAATTAGTCTCTAAATATTTTGGCTCTCTTGTAGGACTGCATAATATTCGTTTAGTTCATTGTCTTTTGTACAGCAGAATGGGGAGATGTGATTACCTAATTGTGTTTACGGGAAAGAGCCCAAAGCTCGTATCTTCCCGTCTCCTGATCGGTTCCATTTTAGACTTAGTGATACTTATCGTACCTGTCCTTAAAACTATGGATTGAGATAGCATTAACTACCTCCTCGCTTAGCGAATTCCAATTATCAACTACTCTTACACTGAAAAAGTATTTCCTTACATCCTGCAAAGAAGTTTTCTTACGAAGCTTCAAACTATGACCTCTAGTTCTAGAGCCAGCCATATCGAAATATCGATCCCTATCCACTCTATCATAACCATGAAGGAATTTAAAGACTGTCACCATATCCCCCCTTACTCTTCTAGCTTCGAGTGATGGCAAGTCTAATTCCCTCAGCCTCTCATCATAACTGAGATTGCGTATTTCTGGCACCAGTTTCGTGGCATGTCTTTGAACTTTTTCAAGCTTAGCTATGTGTTTTTTCAAGTGCGGATTCCAAAAGGGGGCTGCATATTCGAGTTTTGGCCTCACATAGGTTACATAAATATTTCTGAACATTTCCTTGTCCATGTGCCTGAAGGCTACCCTTACATTTGATAAGAATGCATATGCTGCCCTTACTACGCCATTTATATGTATTTCTGGAGACAAATCCGCCAGTATGTTTACTCCTAGATCTCTCTCATTTTCTGTCTCTTGAAGTTGTACTCCAGCCACCGAGTAGTCAAGCTTGGGCCTTCTTGCACTTGTACCCATTCTCTTTACCTTACATTTTGAGGTATTGAATTTCATTAGCCACTTTTCTGACCACTCATGCAGATTATTTAGATCCTCCTGAAGTTCTCTACCATTGTTCTCGTTTTTTACTTTCTTCACAATCTTTGCATCATCTGCAAACATATTCATGAATGAATTTACAGACTCTGGTAGGTCATTTACATATACAAGGAACAAAAGTGGCCCTAAAACTGAACCCTGTGGAACTCCACTACTAACTCTTCTCCATTCAGACACTGAGTGTCTTACTCTAACCCTCTGTTCCCTTCCTTCTAAGTAAGTTTTTATCCATTCCAAGACATTTCCACCTATTCTAGCCATTGATTGCAGCTTCCTAATAAGTATCCCATGTGGAACAGTGTCAAACGCTTTCTGGAAGTCTAGGAATATGCAATCTGCCCAGCCCTCTCTTTCCTGTAAGATTTGGCTTACCTCATCATAAAATTCTAATAAGTTTGTTACTGTTGATCTTCCTTCTCTGAAGCCATGTTGCCTCACTGACAAAAAGTTGAAGGCTTCCAAGTGTCTCCGTGGCAAAATGGTAGCGTCCGCGACTCTGAGGCGGCAGGTCGATGGTTCGCGCCCAGTCACGGACTGAGGTTAGTAAGGGCATACACTCAGGGTAACGATTACATCTGCCAAAACAAGTCCTTCCCAAGGAGGCAACCGTCTTAGCCCTTGGTTGAAAAGGGAGTTCGTGACGTAAAACCGAAACCAACATATATATATATATATATATATATATATATATATATATATATATATATATATATATATATATATATATATATATATATATATATATATATATATATATATATATATATATATATATATATATATATATATATATATATATATATATATATATATATATATATATATATATATATATATATATATTAATATATAAAAGTATAGTCTTAGAATAACACTATACGTAAATCTCAGTTATGATGAGAGGCTGAGGGAATTAGACTTACCATCACTCGAAGCTAGAAGATTGAGGGGGATATGGTGAGTTTTTAAATTCCTTCATGTATAGTTATGAGAGAATGGCTAGGGATCGATATTTTGATATGGCTGGCACTAGAACCAGAGGTCATAGTTTTAAGCTTCGTAACTAAACTTCTTTGCAGGATGTAAGGAAGTACCTTTTTTTTTTATTGTATGAGTAGCTGATATTTGGAATTCGCTAAGCGAGGAGGTAGTTAATGCTAACTCAATCCATAGATTTAAGGACAAGTATGATAAGTATCACTAAGTACAAAATGGAACCGACCAGGAGACGGGATTTTACGAGCTTGGGGCTGTTTCCTATAAGCACGATTAGATAATTACAATTAGTTTATTTTTAGCACACACACTCACACACATACACACCAATGACCGTCCAAATAATTTTATGCTTATATGCTCAAACAAAGTAATGAGAACCGGCAAGAGTGCAAAAGGAGGCCCAGGTTTAGTTATTTAGTGGTAAGAGAACTTCCTGAAGCTGTTCGCGGAAGATATCTCGAGTTGAATGAGTTGGAAAATTGTCTCTTGAAAAGCCCATAAATGGTAAATAAAGGCAGTATATACTCTCCTAGTAGGTATAAGTGTAGCCTCTAGGCATATGAACAAGGAAATAGTCAGAAATATATAGGCCTACTTGCCTAATGTGAGGCAAAAGCTTTAATATGCTGTGTCCATCTGCTCTCCGCACAAGAAAAAACATATTAACAAAGTGAAGAAGATTAAGAGAAAAGCTACGAAATTGGTGGCAGAGGTACGTCATTTCAATTATAAAGAAAGGCTGAAATAGTTAGACTTATCACCACTCGGAGCTTGAAGAAAAAGAAAAGGGGAGGTATGGGAAATGTATTTAAATTCTTCTATGTTTTGACAGAGTGGATAGGGATGGGTCTAGAAGCTTCGTAAAGAAGAAAAAAAAACTCCTTTGCAGGTTGTAAGGAAGTGCTTTATTTTAGTGTAAGAAAAGTTGATAACTGAAATTCACTAAGTGAGGAAACAGCAAATGCTAAATACATTTTTAGTTTTAAGGAAAGATATGATAAGTTTTAGTTAATATAAAATGAAGCCGACCAGGAGACGGGGAGTTGCGAGCATAGGGTCCTTTCCCGTAAACTTTATATATATATATATATATATATATATATATATATATATATATATATATATATATATATATTATATATATATATATATATATATATATCTTCAGCAATATACATAAGTAAGCCTATTATTACTATTATTATTATTATTATTATTATTATTTTAGGATGGGATGGGATAGGAGGGGAAAAAAGGGAGGGGATTAAGGATATAAGGGAATTGGAGGGAAAAGCACGAAAATTAAATAAAGAGAGAAAAAAGAGAGGGGCAGACCCTCATGCCAAGTTTTGATCTGGAATTCAGAGTCTATCTGGTTATTATTATTATTATTATTATTATTATTATTATTATTATTATTATTATTATTATTATTATTATTATTATTTACCAAAATGTATTCCAGTATGCAATACTAATGAGAGTCAGGATTGGTCTTTATTATTTTAGTAATAATAATAATAATAATAATAATAATAATAATAATAATAATAATAATAATAATGACATATGTTAATGCAGGATTACAATTTTTGCAACCTTATTATGTTGTAACGCACTCTGCCTATTTTAACAGATCAGATCATCACTATCAATAGAGATAGTGCAGAACGCGGTGTACTAAAACTTATAAATTTTTTGAAGCTATTTTATTCATAAATACATCTGTATACGGAAATATGGTGTATTTAAATGAAGATTACTGTGTGAAGTGATCTTGGTGTTACAACAAACACCATTGTACCTCTTCCGAGGACATCGACTCTTACTTCTACCGTGTTTTCCTGGCTAGAAAAGAAAGAAGAAAAAACTTAAATTTTCGTCATTATATAAACGCTTTTGATCAGTGTTATTGTCTTATTGCTAAGAGGATCTTCATTATTATTTGCATTTCTGACACTTTAGAATATCTGAAAGCATATCTTATAATGCATATTTGAAACACAACATTGTCATACCGATTTGAAATGACCATAACGATTGAGCCATCGACATTTTTAAAGGCAACGGCATCTACGTCTAAAACTTCGGATTTTGTGAGTTCTACTTTTCTAGCATTAGGTTTGATGAATTTTGAGAAATGAGCTTTGGCGTAAAACATTGGATTTTTGTAGAATTCTCCGGCATCCTGGAAAGAAAATATATTTGAAGATGATTGCTTATTCTTCTCAAATATGATACCATATCTCTCATTAGCTACAACTAGAGATTTGATGTATTACACTACGTTATCCTTGAACCAGTCTAACTTCTAGAATTTATATTGATAACAGGAATGAAATTCAAGGACATAGGAATTATCAGCTCACAACTCCCATGTCACTTTTATTTATTCGACTCGTGTGTTCAGTCGATAGTCCCACTTATTTGGTAAAGGAATTACCACCTTGTTGACAATAATAGGTGAATCCAGGAAATTGCTGATCCAGCTGGGTCCTCCCTCCATATTCAGAGCCAAATTCCAGTCCAGCCACCCATTCATCCAGTGATTCATATTCTGCAAAGGCGTAGAAAATTAAGAAAATATAGATTTTTTTTAACTTCTATGTAAGCATTCGTACAATTGAACTCTAATCTCAATTTCTGATATAAAATATTAAGTAATAGTCATGGCAGAAGCCGAATCTTAAAAATGGTCCAATTTTATTTGCAGAGCACCTTCATGGAAAAAAATGCAAACTGTTAGAATATGCGTGTAGTCTATCGGCCTTCTTATTTTATTGGATAAATGCCTCTCTCACACTTAGTGACTTGAGAGACCCCTATTTCGACTCCCCAGAGTGATAAAATCTCATATATAGGATGAAGAGTATAGTTAAGAGCTTCAGGTGATAGCTCTTTTCACCTCAGCGGACTATCTTTGCACTCTAGTAAGTGTGCATGATTAAAAGTTATACAGTGCCTCTATTTTTCTTTTCAGTACGCAACTTAGGGAGTTTCAAGAGTTCGTTGAGGCATTTTTAGATCTCCTTATATGGCATAGAGTTATAAGTATTATATATTAAGTGAACGACTCCAGCCACTACAAATATTCTGATGTATTTGTTACACATTTCTTATTATCTCTCCTCATTTGATAAGTCACTACACTTAACATCTCTGTTTCTCTTTCTTTTCTTTCTCATCATTGACTATTCCTTCAGCCTGTCTTTTATCATTTCTCATTCTCTTATATTTCCCTTGCCCTTAAACTTCCACTTTTTCTTGATTGATTTCTTGGTGCCCATGCCTGATGAGGACATCTTTTTTTTTTCGTCCCGATGTCACAAGCAAAAAATATTAAATAAAGAAAATTACTGCTTTCTATCCTTACCTCAATAATATTACGAGCATAATGTTCTCCTCTCTCCCAGGATCCAAGAATAACATCGGGCTGAGTGGGGAAATTTCCTGTAAAAGATGTAGCAAGTGAGATATTACTCTGTAAAAATTTTTATCATAATTCAATAGCTAGTTTAATACTCGAATAGCACAGTACCTTCACACGCTTCAGTATTCAAGATGAAAATGTCAGGAAAAAGTGAATGCACATCGTCCAGCTTATCAGGGGAGACCCAAGTGTCTGTATACCAATGAACAGCAATTCCAGAAGCATATTGCTTTGCAGTGGGATCTCCCAGCACCTAAGCAGAGAGAAATGTTGAATTTTATAACACGACCTTTGAGGTAGGTCTCCCTGAACACCTATACACATGGGTATGCAATAGGTCTCTGAAAAATATTTTTGTGGTGGCTCTCCACTGACTGACAATGTGTTCCATATTTTCTTGCAGTTTTACTTAGAGAAATCATCAATATAACAGTACATGCAGAAAAAAAAATGTGTGCTCGATTCCAATGTAATATTGAAAACAGAACTCTCAGCAGGTCTTCCTTGTGACATCAAATAAAAACTATGAGGAGGTATTTCAATTATATCAAAATAAACTTTTTAAATGGGAAAATATGAAAGTACTGCATAAACAAGATTAGAAGAATTTCATTACTCTAATGTAAGCCTCTTTGATATCCTAGGAATTCATTTAAATTGGACAAAAGAGAGATAAACTTGTGTTGTTCGTTCGTTCAATGTAACTAATGTTGTTGTTATTGTTGTTGTTTCCGTTATTGTTGTTGCTGTTGTTGATTTGGAGAGAGAGAGAGAGTTTTAATAGTGACATTGGGAGACTTAAAGGGTCAAGAAAATGAGGCTTTTGCTGTTTCTGAAGCTTCGCCCAGAACACAACGAAAGAGCAAGATATATTACGTTTCGTTAACAGCTTCAAAATTTCACCTACTATTGATTACAAGTATACTATCGCTGAATTTCCTACTAAGTAACGGCTTTTCCCTAGTTCGTAAAAGTTGTTATTCATAATTGAGTAATCGAAACTTTACTTTGTATATATTCCAAGCTATATCTTGTATTTTCAAAATGCCTGAGCACTGTGCCAAAGCTCCACTTCTATTGAGTGTGAAAAAGCTCTTTAAGCATTCATCTCACAGCCAAAGTACCACTTCGAGTTTTATGCTGTAACCTCTAGTTCTAGAGCAATCCATATCAAAGCATCGCTTCCTATTAACTCTGTCAAAAACCGGAAAAGGAATATAAATGCAATTTTTCATGTGACTTCAAGTAGTAATAACTATAGTATTCAGCTTTTCCCTTTAACTTATATTTGTCTCTCTAAAGCCAAGTTTGCTGATGTCCCTGTACTTTCTCAAGCTCGTTAGTAATTTTTTAAACTGAGGCTCCCAAAAGGGCGCTGCACACTCGAGCCTAGGACTCACATAAATCACGTGAATATTTCTTTAAAATTTTTGTCCATATGCATGATAGCTACCCTTATGTTTGCTACGAAAGCATATGTTGCCTTTACTGTACTATTTATATGTATTTCAGGAGACAGACCTGAATACGTTGCTCCCTAGATGTCCTTCAGTCTCAGATTATTTCAGTCTTTTCTAGCTCTTGAATCCTTAAGTGCAGGTCTTTTGTCACTCTTGCCCATGCTCTTTTATTTACATTTGAAGCAATGAATCCCGATAAGCACCTATCTAACCACTCAAGTAGATTGTCTTGTTGTAATTTCCTTCATTTGTTTTCGTCATCAATTGGTGTCTTAACTGGTATTGCGTGTTCTGCAGACTGGTATTTCTGTGTGCACGTGTTGAATGATTTTAATGCGCGCAAGACTCGCTGCGATTATGACAAACTTACCACTTGTGGCCACCTCCCTAGTTCATATCGTGTGTCGTCCATGATCATAAGCTTGAGGTCTCCATAGCCATTTTCCTTCAGTGTTGGCCCAAGATTCTCTGCAAGCCATTTTCTCTGCTGTTCTGGAGTCCATCCCATACAGTTGAAAGTTGTGGTCCCAGTGTTGCAGACGCGAGGTTGGTTTTGCAGTGTCATACCCCACATGGTTATGTTTTCGGCGGCATAAGCTTCCACGAATCTAGAATGGAAGAATTACTTATTTAAACTGGCATAGTACTATAATCATAAATAGAGTATTTTTTTAAAGATCAATAAGCTCCCGTATTCTAACTTAAAATGCTTTTGTAAAAATGAGTTAGCCTCATGTAAAAATAAATTAAGTCCAATATTTTTACCTGAATGAGTAGTACCGTCAATTGCTCGGTTACAGTTACTGACTTCCAGTATTTTATTTAGATTAGGAAAAAAAACATAAAATGCATCATGTAAAGAGTAAGCCACGCCATTACTAGAGGAACTTTCTAATAAAAGAACATTTAAAAAAAAATAGTAAAGGAACCGGTAGACCTTCATCTCCACAGTCCAAACTAAGTCCCTTAGGAAAAAAAAAATGTAAAGGAACTGGTAGTCCTTCATCTTTACAGTCCAAAATAAGTCCCTTAGGAAGAAAAAGAATTAATACAGATTGATTTTTGACTGGTCTCCACTACTTTTAGGCATTTTTTTAATTTTTATAAATTTTCCATATTTGATGCTTGATAAATACTCATTTATATCGAAGAATGCCTTTCTATTTACATGAATTTTGAAATTAAAACTTGATTTGTCCTTCGTGTGTTGTACATAAACTTCGCTTCTGAATAATATTATTCTTGTTATTTATTTTAATCCTACATTATAACCACAAGTAAAATGTGCGCAGTAATTATATGTCACGACTAGTCTTCATGACTCGGGACACAGAGAGGTTGGAGCTGGGGCATTAAGACTGGATGCTTTGAGCTCTAGTCAGTCGCATCACGACCGACTCACGTGCGCCACCATTGAGTAGCCATGGCCCCATTACCACAAAGTATCAGGCAATATTCCCCACTTGTTTGCATTCCATATTATTTCCATAATATGGGAAAATGCACTGACATTTATTAAATAGCTGAAATGTTTCCCATGTTCTGTGTCACTTACTTTAGGAAGTAATTTGCCCAGACTTGGTACATGTCTTCTCTGAGTTCTCCAATACCAACATAATCATTGTTGGTCTTCATCCAGGGCGGGGCTGACCAAGGACTCGCGAACACTTTTATAGAATTTGCGGCCATATCCATGATGCGCTTAAGGATAGGAATCTGTTGGCAAAAAATGTATATGGGCTGGTTCATATTGTTCGCTTTTAACCTGAGACTTTTAATTTTTATCCTCTGTCTTTTCTGCAGATTCCTTTATCCCTGTATGGGTGTTTCAACTAAGTCCTTTGGATCCTGAAAGAGCCGGCTTAGGTAGTCATTTTGTATATGGAGATTTGGGATATATGACGTGATGTAAGCTTGAAAGGGAATATTTATCCTGGGTTGGAATTTAATCTATTTTCATTTTTGCTTTAGATGGTTATTATAGAATCATTATTTTGAGGGAAGATCTGAGAATAATAAGGAAATAGATTTCATATACAACCCAACTACTAACCAGCTTCCTTATATGAATATGAGATAATGTGTTTCGACTTGAAGTGTATCCATTCCACTAACCTTAAAATCCGTGTCTTCGGACTGTAAAGCAAATGTAGCCAATTCAATATCTCCCTCCGTGTCTGCATGGGTGTACAGCCTCCACGAAAAATCGCATCCTCCCATGTTTGTTCGTATTAAGTTATATTCCGACCCGTGCTCAGAAAAGTAAGAACTGTGATGTGCAAGAAAAAAAAATACAAAGTAATTCTGTTGCAAGATTTCTTACAACATAAGGATATTTTTACATATATTATCAAAATCGTGTGCATATGTTATATATTATAAAAATATATCTATTTGTTAGAATAAAAAGGAATTTACATTTTAT
>JAXCGZ010015503.1:0-10000 GCA_037179515.1 Halocaridina rubra | reverse complement strand
TTATTATTATTATTATTATTAGTAGTAGTAGTAGTAGTAGTAGTAGTAGTAGTAGTAGTAGTAGTAATACCATTCCTGCTGTTGTTATTGTTATTGTTGTTGCTGTTGTTTTACTGGGGGGGGGGAGTAAGGAGGGGAATTCTTTCCCAAGGAAGCCACGTTTATCTACTAACTAACTAAAGGAGAGGCGTTATCATGTATATGGCATATTTAATGAAGGATTATCATCTGTTTATCAGGGTATCTAAGTAACAATATTGTTCACTATCTGTAGCTTTATTTGATTATATATATATATATATATATATTCTCTCTCTCTCTCTCTCTCTCTCTCTCTCTCTCTCTCTCTCTCTCTCTCTCTCTCTCTCTCTCTCTCTCTCTCTCTCTCTCTACAGATGTGTCTGTCATTCTTCTTCTTCTTCTTCTTCTTCTTCTTCTTCTTCTTCTTCTTCTTCTTCTTCTCAATAATAATAATAATAATAATAATAATAATAATAATAATAATAATAATAATAATAATAATAATAATATAATAATAATATTATTATTATTATTATTATTATTATTATTATTATTATTATTATTATTATTATTGTTATTATTATTATTATTATTATTATTATTATTATTATTATTATTATTATTATTATTATTATTATTATTATTATTATTATTGTTGTTGTTGTTGTTATTATCATTATTATTATTATTATTATTATTATTATTATTATTATTTTTATTATTATTATTATTATTATTATTATTATTATTATTATTATTATTATTATTATTATTATCATTATTATTATTATTATTATTATTATTATTATTATTATTATTATTATTATTATTATTATTATTATTATCCTTCCTATTTTCTTCTTCTTCTTCAACTTCTTCTTTTTATTCTTCTTCTTCTAAATACCCCTTCCTCCCCTTGCCGCTACGGTCGATTTCCCGGAAAAAAAAAAAAAAAGCATCCCACAATTGACCTTCAGCACCTATAGTGTGAGGACCAACTCCTGCTCTTTCCTGTGAATTTAAGATGTCGCCAGCCCAGGATACCAGCACTATCCCACCTTGGATCTTCAAGACTCTCATGAGACACCTTTCACAGACCTTTCTCAACTCATGATAAAGTGTTGCGAAGAATTAATATGAGTAGAGGTTCCCCAACCTCTATGCCTCCACCTGAACATCCATCTCCCCCCTCGAGGGGGAGATGGAACTAGATGACTCTCCTTCTATCGAGGGATGGATTACTGTCGGCAAAAATAAACGTCAATGGACCACCTCTAATAATACCCAGAATCATTCCATCTCCACTATTAATGTCAACAATGCCTCTCAAACCACCACTCTTCAACCAGAAGGTAAGACCAAATTCAAGATCGTTGCCTCCACCCCAGCTCAGGCCTTTGAACTCCTAATGGAGCTCAAGGAAAAACTAACAGAGCTTAGTTGTAAACTCAAACCTAACCTGCATAGGTACTTTACTATACACCAAACCTCAGCTGATGCAGTCGGAAATATGCACTCTCTTCAAGTCCCTAACCTAATTGAACTCTCTCCTGCACAAAAAATGAGGATATTCATTCTTCAGAATTTACCAATAACCCTGTCTAATGACGTCATATTGAAGAAGAAATACATTACCACTGCCAGCAACTGCACAACCAAGGTTGAAAGGAAGACAGTTCCCACTAGGCAGGTACTAGTTAAGATCCGTGGGCCAACCTCAGCAGAGGTCAACCTGGGCATGTGGGGCACTTTCAGGTTGAGGGAGTACAGCCCCAAACCCCTGAGGTGTTTCAGGTGCCAAAGGTTTGGACACTACGAAAACTCATGTCAGTACAACTCCAAGTGTGCTATGTGCACCAGAGCAAACGTCAATGAAGAATACTTGTCGAAACTTAAAGCAAAGCAGGAAGCAGCAGCCAGATGCCCCAACTGCTAGAGAAATAATCATGCCTAGAACAGCCACTGCCCTGAGAGACTGAAGAGGATCTCTGCAAGGACTCCAGCCACCACTGCTAATCCTTCTCAAAACACCTTCACTCCTGCTCCCCCCACCACATCCAACCCCTGGCACTCCTCCCAACCTTGTCCTAGGCACTCCCACTCTTCACCTATCCCCTCACATGCTCCAGTCCAGTCTCCTGCTCCAGCTCAGTCTCCTGGTCCAACCCAGTCCCCTACTCCAGCCCAAGCACCTACACAGTCCCCAGCTCCCCCTCAGCCTCACCCCACACACTCAACAAACCTCCCTGCCCCTTCCAGAGACCCCAGACTCAGAAACTGCTCCAGTGCCCCTCCTAAACCCCTTCCACCATAAGCACCCTCTAAACCTTCTCTTCAACACCAAACCCCACCAGAACCTACACCCAAACCCCTTTACACCTTAATTGACTTAAAACACCTGATCTCCCATGCCATTGCAGTAGCAATAAGCATCCCCTGAAGGATATGGATCCCACCACCAGGGATACCTTCAGCCAGATTGCAGAAATGAGCAATGCAATCATATTAGAAGTACTGAACAAGAAGGTCCATCCACAGCTCCAACAACCTTTACCCATTCCTCTTCCTCTTCTTAAATACTCAAGATGCCAGATCTCGGGATCCTCAACTGGAATGCACAAGGACTGAGGAAGAAAATCCAACATCTAGAATGCAGGAGAAATAGAGACAGCATGACATTTATCAAAAGGAACATCCTAGCTGAAGAAGTCATGCAGCCAGTGAACTGTGGAGAAGGAGTGCAAGTCTAGGCAGTCCAAATAAAATTTCAGAACAGCATATATACCTTATGCAATATATATGGACCTCGAGAGGCTGAACTTGACTTGACCACTCTCTCCGGAACAGGTAGCCACACTGACCTGGTCATAGGTGGGGATTTCAACTCTCACCACCCCTGGTTCAACTCTGATCATACCTACAGAGCAGGCAGACATATTATTCACCTGCTAGATGATTACCACAATGTAACCATGCCAAATGACCATGAGCCAACCTATGACAAAGGAGGTATTTTGGACCTCACCTTCATCTCTGACTCTCTTAAGCATGATGCTACATGGAGAGTGCACCTTCACATCACAATTGACTACTACAGGTTATATATCAAGCTGAAAATTCCAGACGCTTTCAAGATCCCAGCCCCTCTTCCCAGATGGAACTTTAGGAAAAGTAACTGGAACAACTTTGAGCAACGCATCGCCAATTGGTACGCCACATACACCCTCCCGGAGGACATCAACCAGGTGGAGGCAGACCTAGTCACTGCCATACAAGCCACAGCTGACCTCTCCATCCCCCTTTGCAAGCAAGCCACTTCAGTCACCAAGACAGATGGTACTACTGTGACAGAGTGAAGGAGCTCAATCACGGGAGAGCACACAAAATCAGTCCAACCGAAGACTCTTATTGCCTTCTCCAGACCATTAAGCAACATGTCCATGAAGAAATCAAGGAGATTAAAGGAAAAAATGGCTTGAATGGTGCTCCTCACTTGATGTTCACACAACAGTGGAAAAAGACTAATTTCATCGCAAAAGGAAAAACACCAAAGACCATCCATCACAGAGACCCCAGCGCAGAAGCAGAAGACCTCCTTCTTAAATTTTCAGAGAGAGCCAACTCCAAGCAACTCCCTCCAGCAACAAGAGGAACGTACCTCTCTACCGAAAGGTGGGAAAAAATTGAACAAGCCTGCAGCACAGAACACTTCACCGACACCCCTTTCACCCTCACCGAACTGAGAAGAGTGATAAAAAAGCTTGAAAAACACTGCCCTAGGGGCAGATAGGATCACATATACTATAATCCAAAACCTCGGACCCCAGGGGGAACTCGCACTTCTTTTGCTAATCAACACCACATGGACCCAAAGAGTGTGATCAGCTTCATGGAACAGGGTGGATATCCAGTCAATTCCAAAACCAAAAGATCCAAATAACCCATGTCCAATATCCCCTTTAAGCTGTCTGATCAAGAGAGCCGAGAAGATGGTGCTAAACCAACTCTGCTGGAAATGCCTACCCTTCCACCACAACATGTTCGCCTATCAACCTTGAATAGGAGCAACTGAATGCATAGCATCCCCGCTCTTATTCTTGAATAACAGAAAAGGGATCACCAACTTCCTGGACCTAGAGAATGCCTTTGAGCTTCCAAAATTGAACTTCCAAACTCTCCAAAGAGCTCAGTCAATCCGATTGTCCTTAAGGAAATATACATTGATAAAATCCAGAATTGGAGCAGATCCAACTCTCTGACTATCTACATTGATGGCTCAGTTAATCAAGAGACTGGAGCCCCAGCCACATTCTTCATCACAGAAAGACATGAGGAGTCCTGGAGACTGTCTAATTTCTGCCCCTCCCTCCAAACTGAATTAGTTGCCATCGTCAAAGCTTTGCATCACATAACTCTTCAAGAAGCAGACCATGCCCTCATTGTCACAGACTCAAGGTGTGCCTTACAAACCATTCAGATGATGCACCTGAGAGACAATGTGAAAATCATCACAGATATACTCCACCACTACCACAGGGTCATAAACACTGGCTAAATACTCATCCTTGCTTGGACTCCCAGCCATTTCGGTATCAGAGGAAATGATGAAGCAGACCATGCAGCCAAACGAGCCTTCCTTCAGACTTCTTCTTCTTCTTCTTCATCTACATCTTTCCCACTTTCATGTGGGGTCGATGTTTCTGGCCAGTGTTCTCCATTTGTTTCTGTCCCATACCTCATCACCCAACAAACCTTTAGACCTCAGGTCATCATTGATGCAATCTATCCACCTACGCTTTGGTCTCCCTTTCCTTCTCATACCCTGTATATCCATTTCCATCACCCTCCTCCCAACATACTGTTCATCCCTCCTAAAGACATGGCCATACCATCTTAGTCTACTTTCTTGTATCTTATCTGATATTTCTCTAACTTTTGAGGTACCTCTAATTACCTCGTTTCTGATCTTATTTCTTCTTGTCACCCCACACATCAATCTCAACATCCTCATCTCTGCCACATCCAGCCTTTTCTCTTGTGTCTTCTTTATTACCCATGTCTCTGATCCATACATCATCGCAGGTCTCACAACTGTCTTATGCACTTTACCCCTCAACTTAATCCCTATTCTCCTGTCGCACAGCACACCAGACACTTTCTTCCAGTTCTTCCATCTGTGGCTTATTTCTGACTCTAGGTCACCATCCTCTGCTACTGTTGATCCCAAATACTTGAACTTTTCAACTCTTTTCAACACCTTTCCCTGCAAATTGACCTCCCCATCCTCATCATCTCTCAACCTCAAGTACTCTGTCTTCTTCCTGCTGATTCTCAGTCCTCTATCCTTCCTTCAGACTGATATTCCAATATCTCTTACCCCCAGTATCCTCCATATTAACAGCAAAGTCACCAGGAAACTCATCAGCCTATGTCTACAAAACACATCCAGTACACAAACGATGAATCAGCCTCCACATCCTGGTACAAAGCAGTAACCAATCTCCAAACCATAAACCTTCCCAGAACTCTTCATAGAAATTTCTACAATTTCTACAGACTAAGACTGGGGTATAAATGCACCTGGGAATTCAAATATAGCACTATCAAAGAGTGCACTTTCTGCCTAGAAGAAACACCAAGACCTCTCCTACATTACATCATGGAATGTGAAGCCTTCCCGGAAGTAAGGCGGATGACCAGAGTCACAACCACCTCTTGTCAAAATCCTGATGCTCTCTTAGTAGCCACAAACATACTGAGAGCAGCCATGCATCACATGGGTATCCTACTGGACACAATCAGTCAGTACTCACCACCGAGATAAACATTAGCCTCACCTCATCCAACAACACCTACTAACTTGTATTCTCACAACGACAAGAATTAGTCATCTACGGGTCCTCCATGACCCGTTCCATCCATCCTTGGGTGGAGATCTACATCAACCAAAGCATCCCAGTTTTCCCTACCCTTTTTAGTCTATAATAATAATAATAATAATAATAATAATAATAATAATAATAATAATAATAATAATAATAATGATAGTAATGATAATAGCCTTCTGGCTAGTACAGTGGTAACTCGCTGGCCTCGCATTCTCGAGGTCGACAGATCAGTTCCCGCTCAGGACCGAGAGTTTAAGCTGTTTACTGGGAAGGTTACTTGCTGTGGATGGGCACCACAGTGGGGGGGGGTTGGGGCTTGCCTCGGCTGACGTTCTGAGGAGAATCTCAGATGGATATCGGACCTGAAACACCGGCAAACTTTAACTTTAACTTTAATAGAGTAGAATTATGCTAATAATTTTATACGCATTATTTATATCATTAGTCTTAAAGCTGACGTACATAATACAAAGTAATTGAACGAGCATCTGAACAAATTCATGGACAAGTAAAACTGAACAGCAAGAGAGTGGAATATACTTGTTTCTGTAGCTGAATTGCTGTCAGTGAACCAGACCAATAATTCAGAGTTGTCTCTGCATCCATTTTTTTTAATATGTAGAACATTTGCATGTTTCTATCATCCTGGAATCTCCTTCCTGGATTCCAGACACTTCAAATTTCATGTATTGTATTAGAAATGATGGTGCAGCAGATGTGTTAAGTTTGAAAGAGGATGATATATCATCAAGTGCCACAGGTTTATAAGCATCTAGCTATTTCAGGGCTTTGCATTTTTCTGTACTTGACAAGAGGCACGTGTTATTACACATATGTATGTATGTATGTATGTATGGATGGATGCATGCATTCGAATTTATTTGGAATAAGCGCTACTACTGTCTCAGCCATGTTCCAAGTGACTACTAAACAATGATATGCCATTCGAGGTGCTTAGTATCTAAGCATTACTAATCCTAATTGAGTATTATTTAGCATAATAATTTCCAAACCTAATATTCAACACCGGCCACTCAAAAGACCCCAAAAGACAACACTTGCACAAGCTTGCCCTTGTTAGTACAAAAAATAAACTAAAACCACTAAGTTGGTGATTTCGGGTTTTTTAAAAGTACAAAGTGAACAATAAAGTATGAATTAAATGAACCTAACTTTACTGATAAACATATGTGGGAACACTTGTAGTAGCTGCTGAGAGAGAGAGAGAGAGAGAGAGAGAGAGAGAGAGAGAGGAGAGAGAGAGAGAGAGAGAGAGAGAGAGAGAGAGAGAGAGAGAGAGAGAGAGAGGAGGGGGGGGGGGGGGTTGCACATTGTTATTTCCGGATAGGTGTACTAATAAACATGTGTGGAAACACTTGTAGCAGCTGCTGAAAAAAATAGAGAGAGAGCGAGAGAGAGAGAGGAGAGAGAGAGAGAGAGATGAGAGAGAGAGAGAGAGAGAGAGAGAGAGAGAGAGAGAGAGGGCTGAGCATATGATATTTTCTGGATAATTTTTCTAGCTACATTTGTATGTATGTATCTATCTAGTTGTCCATGTATATATATATATATATATATATATATATATATATATATATATATATAGTATATATATATATATATAGATATATATATATATCGGTCTGAGGTTAGCAAAGGCATGCACTCAGCGTAAGGATTACATCTGCCAAAACAAGTCCTTCGCAAGAAGGCAAACCGTCCTAGCCCTTGGTTGATAAGGGAGTCCGTGACGTAAAACCGGAACATATATATATATATATATAGATATATATATATATATATATATATATATATATATATATATATATATATATATATATATATATATATATATATATAGTTTGTTTTGTTCCGATTTTACGTCACGGACTCCCTTTCTACCAAGGGCTAGGACGGTTGCCTTCTTGCGAAGGGACTTGTTTTGGCAGATGTAAATATATATATAATATATATATATATATATATATATATATATATATATATATATATATATATAATATATATATATATATATATATAATATATATATATATATATATATATATACGCACACATATTCATGAATATGTTTGGCAGATGATGCAAAGATTGTTGAAGAAAGTAAGAAACGAGAAAAATGGTACAGAACTTCAGGAGAGATCTAAATAGTCTGCATGAGTGGTCAGAAAAGTGGCTAATGAAATTTAATGCTTCAAAATGTAAGGTAATGAGAATGGGTACAAGTGTAAGAAGGCCCAAGCTTGACTACTCGGTGGCAGGAGTACAACTTCAAGAGACAGAAAATGAGAGATATCTAGGAGTAAATATACTGGCAGATTTGTCTCCAGAATACATATAAATGGCATAGTAAGGGCAGGCATATGCTTTCTTATCAAATGTAAGGTTAGTCTTCAGGCATATGGAAGGAAATGTTAAGAAATATTTATGTAACCTATGTGAGGCCAAAACTCGAATATGCTGCCCCCTTTTGAAATCTGCACTTGAAAAAGCACGTAGCTAAGCTTGAAAAGTTCAAAGATATGACACGAAACTGGTGCCAGAAATACGCAATCTCAGTTATGAATAGAGGCTGAGGGAATTAGACTTACCACCACTCGAAGCTAGAAGATTGAGGGGGGGAAATGGTGACAGTCTTTAAATTCCTTCATGGTTATGATAGAGCGGATAGGGATCGATATTTTGATATGGCAGATTCTAGAACTAGAGGTCATAGTTTGAAGCTTCGTAAGAAAAACTTCTTTGCAGGATGTAAGGAAATACTTTTTCAGTGTAAGAGTAGTTGATAATTGGAATTCGCTAAGCGAGGAGGTAGTTAATGCTAACTCAATCCATAGTTTTAAGGACAGGTATGATAAGTATCACTAAGTACAAAATGGAACCGATCAGGAGAGGGGAAGATACAAGCTTTGGGCTCTTTCCCGTAAGCACAATTAGGAATCACAATTGTGTAATCACACACCCATTAGTATCACTAAGAACAAAATGGAACCGATCAGGAGACGAGAAGTTACTAACTTGGGGCTCTTTCCCGTGAGCACAATTAGTTAATTACAATTAGGTAACCACCACACACACACACACACACACACACACACACACACACACACACACATATATATATATATATTATATATATATATATATATATATATATATATATATATATATATATATATATATATATATGTATGTATGTTTGTATGTATGTATGTATGTAGATAGATAGATAGATAGATAGATGGATACATACATACACACATACATACATACATACATACATACATAGAGAGAGAGAGAGAGAGGAGGAGAGAGAGAGAGAGAGACGAGAGAGAGAGAGAGAGAGTGAGAGAGAGAGAGAGAGAGATAATGGCTGCACATGTTATTTTCCGTATAGTGCTCTCTCTCTCTCTCTCTCTCTCTCTCTCTCTCTCTCTCTCTCTCTCTCTCTCTCTCTCTCTCTCTCTCTCTCACTCTCTCTCTTATTTTACATCAAATGCACCAGATGTGTATTGTGTTAAAACTGTTGTGTTACAAGTATCGAAAACTGCATGTAGATCACGGTTCTCTAGTTGAAAATTATGTCCATGAAAAAGTAAGTTCTTACAGCATAGTCACTGGTGAATCAGTTTATCTGATTACCTACAGTCTTTGTGTCAGTTATATTTTCTCGAGCATCGTTGATAATGGAGTGAAACAAATTTGGCTGGTTTCTTTAGACACATGCATCCTCTGAATTTTAACAGCTTCATGTATTTTGTTGAGGAAGCCTACTCAATACCTTTAGAGGTATCTATCATACTTGTAAAAGCTGATTGGGTCATGTAGGTATAATTGTGCAAGAATCCTTCGGATATATCCCCCTCGTAAGATGTATAGCCACCGGTACCCCTCCTTTTGGGTTTTGCCTGAGGTCTGTGTAGATAATCAATAGAAAATAACACGAATGCTGTGTAAGAAATATATTTCATAATTACACGTAAGTAGTGGAGACAACCAGTACTGTAAACTCTCTCTCTCTCTCTCTCTCTCTCTCTCTCTCTCTCTCTCTCTCTCTCTCTCTCTCTCTCCTC
>JAXCGZ010015502.1:60000-67500 GCA_037179515.1 Halocaridina rubra | reverse complement strand
ATGGACATGGAAATAGAAAAAAGATATAAATATTTGGTAAAGTTACAAATGAACAAGAAACGGGTACATATATAAATGAGAGATGCAGAAAGGATATCTGAGAGAGTTAGATAATCTCTAACTTCTCCGTAACTTTGTCAGAAGAAGAACAAAGGTCAAAGAACAAGAATTAAAGTTGGAAAAGTAAGACAGAGTCAACACTACAACATTTGAAGAGCTCTGCAGAAACCTGAACAAGGAGTCGCAGTCGGTGTTTACAGTATAGAATGCTCCACCTTCTAATACTGCAGAGATGAGATAGCAGGAATTGTATTGAAGAATATCGGCTTTTTAACTATAGAAGTCATGCAGAGCATTGATTGAAATAGATGCTCATAAAGCTGTGGACTATGGTGATATATTCATTTATGTACTCAAGAAATATACTTTTTCATTATCTGATGCACTCTGCACCATGTTTGGAAAGTAACTAGCATATGGAGATATTTCTATATGCCGAAAACTCTTGAACGAGTTAACTATCTTAAGAAAAAGGAAGGAGAGAACAGCAATACTAAACTGTAGGTCTGTTTCACGGACTAGCCTGCATGCAAAGTCATGGAGAAATTACTAAGGAAAATAACATCCTTCTCTCGGAGTCTTTTAATTTTATGCCAGTGAGACAACATGATATCGGAGAAGGCTAGTCTATGCTAACAAGCTTTCTGAAATTTTATAATGAGGCAAGCCTCTTCTTTCAAGGAAGAGATAGCTGGAGAGATTTGAATATTCTTAGAGGTTATGAAGAATTTGATAGAGTCCAACTTGGAAGAGCCGTAAATAAGCTGCAAGATATGGCGAGAATATTTGTAATTGTCTTGAAATGGATAGAAAGTGATTTAGAGGGCCAAAATAAGGTATGCAGTGTCTGAATGGAGAAAAGTTAGCAACATGGTTCTGAAGGGAAAAGTTTTCGATGTATTTCTGTTCCTTGTTTATCTAAATGAAGTGGCGGAATCTGAATACATGTTTTAGCAATATCAGGATGACCCTTAAGGATATAGACAGAGAAATGTTCAGAAATATTTACTTAACTTATTTGAGGGGTAAGATTATATATACCACACCTACAGAAGTCCGTTCTTGAAAGAAAACTCATTTGCTATTTGGGGAAAGCTCAGAGAAATGCTAAGAAGCTAGTGACAGATATGAAATCTCAGTTATGAAGAAAGGTAAAAGGAATTACACTTACTATCACTTGAAACTAGAAGTATGAAAGAGGATATGACAACAGTTTCAATATTTCTTCGTAATTCTGACAGAGTTTATGGGATTGATACTTTCATATGGGTGACTCTAAAAGCTAAAGGCCATAGTCTGAAGCTTCGTCAGAACACTTCTCAGCAGGATGTAAGGATGCAGTTGTTTAGTGTCAGAATAACTGATGATTGGAATTCAAATCCACAGGTTGCTGTAGATCTCTTCAATATCATATTTCTTGTGTATGTTAAGAATATATTTTTTTTATTTTCTTAAATAAATTAGTTTTAATAGGATATAATATGCAAATCTCTTATTTTATTAAAACAATATAAAAAGAGCAAAGCTATGAGGACAATTCTATTTTGCAATGTCTGATAATGTAATATACATTAAGTCCCTCATTTAATAAAACATAAAATAAATACAAGATCAACATCCTCGTCTAATCTCCATATGAGGCAACAGAAAAAACACCGTAAATTCTCCAATTTCTATTCTTAAATTCTTATCAGAGGTAATGTGATGCTTAATAAAGCGATTCAGCCAAACTTATTGAAGCATCCAAGCTGTGAGACCAGACAACAAAATAAGAATCTCCTGTGCGATGCTGAATAGAAGAGGTCAGTTAATTCAGGCTTACGAGAACCTTTCGACATTTATATTCCTGAATCATCGTTTGGCAACGATGTATCCTATATGTTGAAATAAAAAGTATATATAATTATTTTAGACTTTAGTGCATACAGACCAGATTTAGGTATCCTCAAGGAAAACTTTCTCTAAACCAGATTACTAAGTAAACATTGTTGTGTTGTTGTTGTTCCGGTTTTACGTCACGGACTCCCTTTCAACCAAGGGCTAGGACGCTTGCCTTCTTGCGAAGGATATGCTTGGGCAGATGTAATCGTTACCCTGAGTGCATGCCCTTGCTAACCTCAGACCGTGGCGGGGCGGAAATATGATTGCAGCTTCATTGTATATTCCGAGCATTCTGAGCAAGAAATTTATAAAAAAAAAAATAAATCTTTAGCATTAGCCCAGTGACTGATGTTAGCAAAATGCAAGAAATATATCGAAGTTACCCATTAATTGTCATTAAAATCCATATTGATTCCTTGACAATCATAAATTATTTGATTATAATATTCCACGTTCATTTTGCATTGAGAAAATGTTTTAGGGAGTTTAATACTTTAGAAGGACGATTTCGCTTTAGAGTTAGACACAGGAATACTATATGCAACTCCAAGTTTATAGAAAAATTTCCAGTTTAGTGGCTTTATATTTCTCGTTGGCTATAAATGTACTTGATTGTTGACTCCAGCTCTGTAGGACCCAGTTATATACCAAAGTTTATCGCAAAACGTTATGATAATATCGAAGATGGTTGACGGGGTTCTTTAGTCTCAATTCATTAGCAAAAACATATAGGCTATGCAGTTTCAGAACATGTGATTGTAGATACAGAGACCTAATTCCTTCAGCATTTTTAGGTCATTAGTATCTTAAGTGCATGGTACCCATTACTAAATTAGCACGATTATTTTAAGTTTGATTAAGGAGATTACTATTATAAGTCTCATGTTAGACAAGCTCTCTGTTCCTTCCTGCTATTACGATATTGGTCACATGTTTTTTTTCTTTTTCTTTTATAGGCACATGCCTCAATCGAGATTTTTACACTGCTTGGTGTAGAGGTATCCAAGGATTCATAATATAAAGCTACGCAACTCTCATTTTCAACACATTACACAACTAATTCTCTTAATTAAACCTAGAGAGATTCTGGCAATAACGTGATGTACGATTAATCAGTGGGCGATAAAGAGTGATATCTGGCTTGATATACCGAAAAATGAAGGTCTCCCTTTTCTCTGAATTTTTTCATCATATTCATTAGACCGTGGCCAATGGAAAGTGCAGAGGGTGGAAAGAATATATATTTTTCTTAATTCATGCTGTTATGTACTAACCTTGAAAGTGTAATTCATTAATTTCCTAATCACAAAAATACTTAAAATATCTATGAAGGAAGGTAAAATCTCTAGATATCAAAAATTTTGCATGCCATCCCCATATCAAAGCCATATCCCCCCTTATAGGGGGGTGGCTGAGTCAAAGAACACTTTGACTTTTTGTGGGAAGTAAATACAGAGAAGGGGATTCCCAGTCCTCTCGCTCCGCCCCATTTAGTCGACTTTTACCACACGCAGGGGAACACGGAGGAAATATTCTTTCCCCCGTCCCTCAGGGTATTGAAATACCGTAGACAATATAAATGAGGGTATTGCTTCTTAACGTCATTTTTTTTTCTACAAAGAGGAAGGTCCGTAAATTAGCTTAATTGGGGAAAATAGGACGAGGGCACTTTTACTAAATGAAAATGGGCAAGGACAATTCTTGGGATCCAGCAGAAAGTCTGCAGCAATCTCTCCGGGTAATGAATGGTGATAAAAGACATCACTTAGCAAATGGCCCAAGTCACCCTCAAGAATTAATGCCCTGTGGAAGCTTCGATCACATGATACCCTTAATAATGTTAGCTCTCACAGCCTGTACTGTTGACCAATTCTACCTCTGCATGTTTCCTTTTCTTATCATACACTGTCACATGCGAACAAAAAACGTGTAGACATAAATCATATATGATAATATGGAAAGCACGAAAAATTCGTCCTTATAAAGATAAAATATTGCAAATAATAATTAGGTATTTTCTAATTAATGATTAAATACAAATTTCTTCTGCATTTTCCAGAAACCTATGGAAAATACAACATTACTTTATTGATTTGAAACTGAAAAATCAAAGTAACTAAAAATGCAAATCATAACTTTCCGCAAATTTCATCCATATTGATAACAAATATAGCAAGACATGCTAGCCGTGTATCAGCCTCGTATCCAGTTAGTCATGCATCAGCTTCGTGCCCTGTTGGTCATGAAAATCTAGTGCTATGCCCGTTTGCCCAGGTGCATAGTCTCTTTAATATATATATATATATATATATATATATATATATATATATATATATATATATATATATATATATATATATATATATATATATATATATTTATATATATATATATATATATATATATATATATATATATATATATATATATATATATATATATATATATATATATATATATATATATATATATATATATATATATATATATATATATATATATATATACATATACATATACATATATATATATATATATATATATATATATATATATATATATATATATATATATATATATATATATATATATATATATATATATATATATATATATATATATATATATATATATATATATATATATATATATATATATATATATATATATATATATATATATATATATATATATATATATATATATATATATATATATATATATATATATATATATATATATATATATATATATATATATATATATATATTCTTGTAATAGACATTAAGGTCAGAATTAATATTTTTCTTCAAGAACCTACATCAATACATGCCATGTGATTTACAGACTCGTGCCTCTTGATGACTATAGAAGTATGTAAGAAAAACTTGAAGTTATATTTCTGGACATAATATAAAAAGTGTAATCATTGCAAAGGATTCTAAGCTGATTACCTTAAGGACACTCTTGGAACAAATTGAAATTTTTTTTGCAGTTTCTATATTCGCTATTTTTAGATGAGCAACTGTCAAGGGCAGCATTATCCCTACTTATGTCTAGCTAGAGATCTTTCAAGATGATTAAGCCATGTTTTGTACGAGTATACTCAAAACCTTTCCAGATTTATATCACATGTTCATGTAGAGCGTAATGTAGCAATATTTAATCATTTTCTCCTTTATTTTAATATAGAGATTAGCTGTAGATCAAACTGTATTCAGTGTTATTAGAACTTGACCAATGAAGTTTTAGAAAGAAGGAAAATACAAAATGCAGAAATCTGTGAGATTCAGACAACACTTGATAAATATATAAATGTAATGAATCGTTTACATAATGAAGTGTGGCAATGCTCGAAAGGTAATTGTAAACATATCTTCCCTATTAAATCATCTAGAAGATATCTTCGAGATAATGCAATATCTACTCTTAGATTCGACTAATGAATGCAGATTTACTCACAAGAATAAAATGGAATATCGTCCCAAGCTGGAATGAAATGGTAAATGATTTGTATATAATTAAAATGCTGCTTTAACGTAAAACCGAAGACTTTCTGTTGTGCTGCGCAAGGATATTAATGTAAACCGTTTTCATAGGTTATGGAAATTACAAAGAATATTAAAAAAAAAATGGCTTTAGAAATATTAAATGAGACAGAGACACAATTGGTCTGCATATTGGATGCATCTAAAGTAAATCATTAGCAATAATTACTTTTGTTTTCAATGAACGTGTGTTGTATCGTTAAGCATTTATATCAAGCGATAAACTGCTTTTGCAGTCTTATCAGGTTGCAGAGTGTGAAGGAGGCTTGCTAAGTTTCCTTTTTAATGACTTAGGATTGTGGATTTTAAACCTGAAGTAGAATAATCACTATGTACAGTGGAGTTTTACGGTGACAATTAACTACTCCCGTAACATTTATCATAATACACTTGCTATCAAGCATTACAATAAATACAAATTGGGAAAATACACAAGTTGTAACAGTTTGATATAAGGGCGATGGGAGAAGTGCTTGTTTGATCTGGCTGGATTATGATGTGAATATTTTTTCCTCTGTAGTAGCAGTCATTTAGAATGGCATGAATTTACTGAGGTTCATTATGAATATATAGTATATACTTAAACTCCACGTGCAACTGTAACAGGTCGATTAACACGAGGGGAAAGGTGCTTGCTTGATCTGCCTAGAGTGTGATATATATATATATATATATATATATATATATATATATATATATATATATATATATATATATATATATATATATATATATATATATATATATATATATATATATATATATATATATATATATATATATATAAATATATATATATATATATATATATATATATATATATATATATATATATATATATATATATATATATATATATATATATATATATATATATGCAGGTTTTTTCCTCTGTAGTAGCTTAGTCGGTTAGAGTGGCATGATTTGTAACTTACAACACGAGTTCCATTTCCTTGAGATAAAAAGATTTTTCTTTTTATAAGATGGGTGCCTCTCGAGGGACTTAAATGTTCCAGTAATGAGTTATATATCATATGTCATAATAATTTCTAATTGCATTTGCAAATATTAAACATGAAGCTCTAAAAATGAGCTCATTAATTTCTCTAGTCACTTGTCATCAAAAGCGACATAAAACTTAATTATGAAATGAGTAGTATTTGCTCTTTAATATGCCTAGAGATTGCAACATTATGTTCATTTCTCTGCTCATTGCAATATATATATATATATATATATATATATATATATATATATATATATATATATATATATATATATATATATATATATATATATATATATATATATATATATATATATATATATATATATATATATATATTCACTTATTTATTTATGTGTGTGTGAGTGTGTAATTACCCAATTGCAATAACCCAATTGTGTTTACGGGAAAGAACCCTATGCTCGTAACTCCATGTCTCCTGACTTAGTCCATTTTTGTACTCAGTAATACTTATCATATGTGCTCTTAAAACTATGGATATAGTTATCATTAACTACCTCTTCGCTTAGCTAATTCTAATCATCAAGCATTCCTACATTAAAAAAGTACTTCCTTACATCCTGCTTAGAAGATTTCCTACGAAGTTTTAATCTATGACCTCTAGTTCTAGAGCCAGCCATATCATAATATCGATCCCTAACCACTCTGCCAAAATCATTGAAGGAATTCTAAACACCGACCATATCCCCCCTCATTCTTCTTACTTCGAATGATGATGAGTCTAATGTCCTCACCCTCTCCTTATAGCTGGGACTGCGTATTTCAAGCGCCAGTTTCATGACATGTCTTTGAACTTTTTCCAGCCTAATTATGTTTTTCATCGAGTCTGGATCCCAAAAGAGGGTTGCACATACAACTTTGGCCTCACATAGGTTATAAATATTTCTGAGCATTTCCTTGTCCATGGACCAGAAGGCTACCCAAAAACTTGCTAAGAAAGCATATGCTGCCCTTACTATGTCATCTATATGCATTTCTGGAGAC